>CAJQZJ010033087.1:2414521-2429544 GCA_907164525.1 Lophiomys imhausi | reverse complement strand
TTTCAGGATAACATATATATATATATATATACATATATATATATACATATATATATATATGTATATATATATATATATATATATAACTTCAGTAGAACAGGCAACATATTTGATTAGAGCACAGGGCCATTAAGGTCTACTGCTTTAAAATTTTTTTTCTTGTTTGAATTGGGAAAAATTGTAATATATCCTTTACGTCACAGTAGCACCCAAGTGGTTATCATATTGCATTAGTTACACGAGGTTTTGAGGAACATTATACAGTATATACTGCCTCCAGTAAATACACCAGTCATGTGTATGGTTACACAGTCAGCAGCAGGAAATTTAGGATGACATTCCCTGCAGGTGAGTAATTCTACCCATTATTTATATTAGTTTGATTTAAACTAAATGAAGCTAAGAATTTTTTGAAGATTTTTCTGACAGAACTCAAGGGAAAAAATTAGAATGGATATTTAAAATAAGTCAAGTATCTTTGGATTAATTTTTTTTCAAAACCATCTAATTTTTTTCATAATGTCAAATCATTAAGAAAGCAAAGACTTGCTATGAACATAAGGCATTTTCCCTATCCAGTGAAACCACTTTCAAATTCCTTTGGGGTAAGAATTTCAGTCTCACTTCAGGGAAAAAAATATTACCGATTCTTTCAAAAGTGAGTTAAAATTAGTGATGAGGGTGTGACTGAGGACCTAAACCAGATGTGGGAATTATGAAGCATCCTTTTGGCAGCTGAAGTGTTCTTACCAGCTGGATGTCTTCTGAAAATGGGAATTTATCATGTCTAAGCTACAATACAGGAGTCAGTACTTTAGAATGGTTGTCATAACAGTACAAAATTTTGATGCAAACATTGGATGATTATAATGAACTTGGCTAATAAAATCTGTGCTGTCATAATGAATTAAGACCAGATTATTTGAGCTTCTTCTGTCACTTCATAATTCTATCAAAGTATCCCATGGTTCATAACTTAGTTTCCTTGAGAGGAAACAAAAATAAAAGAGGTTGATCAGCAGGACTAATCTTGCCCCCCACATTTTTTGTTTCGTCCAAGAGTGTACATTCCCTATATGCCACTAGGGGAAGGCCTCTGTATGAGTGTTCACGAAGGGCAGCACGGCACAGACAAGAGTCAGCGTACATTTCCTTTGTTTCCTGATAGGTTAATGAATTTTAAAAGTCTAGGAATGGTAGTAAATGCCTCTAATTTAGAATAATATTTAGTTTACAAGTGTGCCATGAATACTTAATGAGCATCAGCTTTCTTTTCTGTCTCACCTAAGAGTTTGGCTTCTCTGTTGATGGCAAAGCCCACTCCAAGTGACCTGGAGAGAAGCTTTGCAGCTTTGAGCAAATTATCTAAGTATGAAAGACTGGCACATCCTTTCCTTGAATCAGCTTCTGGACCTTTGGAATATTCTGGAAACTGCAGTCTGGCTCCATGACTTGGTATTAGCACTGCAATCATCTGATGAAAAGAGGTCATCCTGGGCCCTGCCTCTATTCTCCACTGGGCAGGTGTACTCCAAGGTCACTTCCAGATCTGACCCTGACCTTATGCCTGTGCCATTCGTTCACTAATTCTTTCCTGATCACTTCTGGCATTTTTATTTCCCTAAAGCTGTTCAGGACTTCTGGAATATTTTTTTATTTTTCCTTGTTTTCTTTTTGACAACTGGTTTTAAAAAAAAAAGTCTTTTTTCACATGTTATATGTTAGGTGTTATCTGAGAACATAGTATAATTTTATTAAGAACAGATTTATTTTATTTTATTTTTTGTACACAATGTCTTTCTTTGACACTAAAACTCTGGAATATGGAGGTGCTGAGCAGGTAAAGTGTTGGCCTTGCAAACACAAGAAGCTGAGTTTGAGCCCTCGGATCTCACATCAAAACAAAACAAAACAACAATAACAAAAACCCCGGATGCGAAGGCACAGGTGTGTGTTGTGTGTGTCCAATCCCAGTCCTGGAGAGACGGACACAGGGTGACCTCTGGGCTCTCTGGCCAACCAGTTTAGCATACTTGGGAAGTTTCTGGCCAGTCAGAGATTTTGTCTCAAAAATCAAAGTGAGAGGTTCCTGAGGGACAATACCAGACGTCCTCCACACAAGTGGACATACAGATGAACACGCTAACAACCACTGGGGAAATTATCATCCAATGTACTTTCTTAACATGAAAATTATACAGAAGTGAGTCTTCTCCTCTGAGCTCACGAGTGGTTGAGGTTGTGGAGTCAATAGAAGGGAAAATTCCAATGGCAGTAACTGTCTCAGGGGAGATGCTGTGTTCTCTTTGTTGGATTAATGAGTTAGTGTTGGCTACTAGTAGAGAAGACTGTCGGGACATCTTGTGGCTTGAGGCTGTCAGACAATGAAACTGGAACAAAGTCAAACTCAGTGCTTTGGTTGGGGGTCGAATTTGATACTTACTCATGAAACGTACTTATATGCACTCCTAAGGCTTCCCACAACAAATTCCAGCCTTCTGGTTGCTTGTCCACAACACATTTTGGTTGATTACAAGTGTTAACTATATTCTTTCTTTCTTCCTCCCTCTGAAACATTATATTAACTGCTATGAAAGTTGTACCTCAATGGCCATGATAATACAGGTAACCTAAACTGATTAAAAGATGGCACTAAGTGATTTTATGAGGAAAAACTGATGTGACTTTGACAAGAAAGCCTTATTTTATAAGAATTCCTATGTCATTTTTTAGGTAATCATAATATAACTCATAATTTACAGCACTAGAATTAACCCAGTACAAACAGATTGAGTACATGCCCCAAGCTTAAATGTGCTAGGTATAATTGGTGTACAAAATGTGACTGGAGTGGAATATTTAATTGCTTTAAGGATTCATTTTGTGTGTTTATGCTAACTTTATATGTTGACATTCATTTTGTTAATTCATGTTAAGAATTATCATTGTTTTTATTTTCTTCCCAAAAGTATTCTAAAAATACATAAAATCAGAAAATACTAGAAAGTCTGTGTTAATATATATCATAACAAACTAAAAATTATGAATAAATATGTGTTGTGTAAATACGCACAAATTTGCCATAAAACATGTAGCTCTAAGCTCCTGATAATTTAAATATTTTATTAGTATACATTCCAAATGAAGTTTAGAAAATGAAGTCTAATAACTTGGGGGAGAAATATGTAACAGTAGGTTTACTGTTTATAAGTGGACCTGCTGAGAATCACTGTGATAAATGCTGAAGAAAACTTCTTTGCTCCTCTTACAGGTCAGCTTTAGCAAGAGTTGTATTTGACTTAAAATATATCTGTCACTGTCTAGGTATGGACACATTCAGAAAACCTCTTTGAGAAAAAATGGGTGCTTTTATGCAGTTAGGATTTCCAATCAAATTTAGTCCTTTTGGCATTGGATTAACATTCAGTGTTCATATTCCCACTTACTGGTACTTGGCAGAAAGCTCTTCCTATTTTGAAGAGCAGAAGCTAAGAACCTCTAGTTATTTTCGTAAGAGTTAAACGTCTCCAGTTGACAGAGAGACTCACCAAGCTTTTGAATGTCAAATGGCTCTTCTAGAAAAATATTTGATGAGTTAAGTATAAAAGAATAAGAAACATATGGATTAATTTTCACTGAAAATACACATGGGCTTAGAAATTAAGAGGGAAGTGTTTGGCAAAATGTGGTTTTAGTTTTGGCAAATCCAGAGTTTGAGACTAGATTAAGACACTGAACAAATGCAAACCATACCTGGCATTAGCCATCTGCTAGTCTGACTACTACAGAGCCTTTGATGCAGCTCTGCTAGGACCATTGATGGCCCCTGAATTTTCTGTGTGTCATATTCTAGGGATGCTGTGAACCAGCTGGCTTAATGAGTAAGCTTAGAGCTCCACACTTTGTCCACAGTTTTACTGTGATAATATTTCCAAGGGGGGAGAATTTTACTAGTGAAGAAATCCAATGGGTATTACGTTAATAAATGAAATGCTTATAACACTATAAAAGAATTTACATATTTTACTAAAAAGTATAACTACTTAAATGATACCTTATTTAATACCATTCTATACTAATGTGTGCATGGGCATATCTTATAACTCTTAAAAAACATGACTTTAATCATTATTATTTGTGACTCTCTCTGTGTGTGTACATGTGCCATGGTGTGTGCAAGTGTGTGTGTGTGTGTGTGTGTGTGTGTGCAAGTGTGTGTGTAAGTCAGAGGACAACTTTTCAAAGTTGATTTTCTTCTTCTATCATGAATTCTAGGGATCAAACTGAGGTCGTAAGACTTTGGTGGCGGGCATTTTACTCCTTGAACCACCCCACTGGCTACACTAACTTTCTGTTTTCTAATCCATAAGATGCATTGTCTCTGTTGCCTTCTGATACCTCGTACATATTCTCTTATTATGACCATCCTATGATCATTCACATATTATTGATTTATAGTTTTCAAAGATTTACACTGTATCTAAAAACATACCACTAAGTCAAAGATTTTGTGGGTATTTTTTAACAACCTATATTTTAAATTGCTACCCCATCTTGCCCAGAGGTATCTTAAATCAGTTGCATTTTATAAATGGAATAATTTTATATTTGGTTAGAACTACTCTATGCTTGATTCTGATCAAGAGCAACTTTATGTGCATCTCTCACATCACAATATAAACAAAGTAACAGTGTGCCTAAAAGCTATAGGACAGCTAAGAAATAAACAATATACAGAGCTTAAGTTGTGAAGACAAAGAAGCAGTAAATTTGTATTCTTAGTAATTAGAACTCCTCTGAAGCATACACATGCACCCACAGTCAGTAGAGAAAAGCTTTGACAAACTGGATTATCTAGGCAGTCGGAAGATGTGTCTCATTTTGGATATGTACGTACTCGGGGATTTCAAGGCCCTCTGTGGTGCTGTCTACACTTTATGCTGCAGGCAGTTGGCTAAGACTCCACTTATATGTCCAACTGGGTCTTATATGATGTGGGTTCTCTCCCACTGGGTTACACAGGATATGAGCAGGGTTCTGGCAGCATCTAAAACAGAAATGAGTGAAGTTCTTGTGAGGTGAACTTAAAAAGAGAAAAAGAGAGCTTTTTGGAACTGAAGTCATTGGCAGCTTGGCATCCTGTCTGGGAATAGACCTTGGCACACAGAACTGAGAGATACCTAAACAAAGATTTGTTCAATTTGATAAACTCCCTGGCTAAGACTACCTTGTCAACTTTTTTTTTTTAAATAAAGCTTCATAGCTGAATTATAAAATCCTTGAAAATCAAGAGTTTGTAATGGAAATCCCGACAGACCCAACTAATGTGAAGTTACAGCAACCCAACATTGCTATCATATTTTATAAAAAGGAAGTTGATAGGAAGGAATGGTACATTTGCTTCGTGGCATCCTCTTCCTTTGCTAAAACCTACCAAATGTTCTTGTGGTAAACTGTTTCACTTAAAACCATCATGAGGCTTTTTCCTATGGATAGAAATGTTCAAGCTGCTAGTTTCATTTCAGTCTTAAAAGCAAGTATTACTTCATTATCATACTCTAGCTCTGAATTTCATAGATTTCAGAACTCACCACCAATGCATTTGTATTCACTGGTTAAGTATTTTCTGAAAACTCTTCTATGTTTCAGCTACTTTAACAAAAGAAGTGTTTATGAAGACAAACTTCTTTGTGGCCAATAAATGATCAGAAAAAAATTACTCTATTATCAAAGGATCCATTGTGGACTAAAAAGTAAATTTCATTACAAAAATTAACACCTCAGAATTGGTATAATCTTTGAATAGGTACATATTACAAAGTTAGTTTTATACCCCTTAAAAAGGTCACATTGCTGTCAGACCTTCAGTTTTATTCAGCTGGCCACATTTCATCTATACTCAGATTGAATGCCATCAGAAATCATGGTCAAAGACCAAAGGATTAAATAGGAAATGGTTATTCACAGAAATAATTAGCCACATTGTTACTTATCCCTCTGCTGAGAGTTGACATTTGAGTTTCTGAGAAATCTAGGTTTAAATATATTTTGAATGATAGAAAAGAATGATGAGCATACCTTAATATTTGTGGTAAGGAGATGATTACTCAGGAGACAAATTTTTAAAAAAAGGCTAGTTAGTCAAAGATATGCCTTTTGGTTTTCAAAATTTTGCATAAAGGTCTGCATTTAGTATTGAGGTTTCATAGCAAAAAGGAGAAGTTACAGTTAACAAATTAATGAAAACCAAGTGATGCCTTTGAAGAATTCTTAAGTGAACCTTAACCAATGCCTTGGGCTACATGTTCAATGAGAACAAAAAAATTAAGGTGAACTGGCCACTGCTACTAAGAGTCAATTGACAAAATGCATGGGTCATTAATTTTGTGTCCTTTGTTTTGTCAGTGTGTTTTCATGAGGCCTGGTAAAGAAAGTAAAACCAGTGATGCTGAAAATTGTCTGCTCTGTAGCTCATTTCCCCTCCCAGCATGCACTGACCCAGGGGAGTGGGCTTCAGGTTCCCTGCCCCGATTTCCCTTCCAAATATTTCTGGCTCTTGCAAGTTTTAAAATGGCT
This sequence comes from Lophiomys imhausi, assembly GCA_907164525.1. Classification (NCBI taxonomy): domain Eukaryota; kingdom Metazoa; phylum Chordata; class Mammalia; order Rodentia; family Muridae; genus Lophiomys; species Lophiomys imhausi. The sequence goes on along the minus strand of CAJQZJ010033087.1, from coordinate 2,422,968 downwards.
CCACTGGGTTGGTACTGTGTGTAATTCTTTGCAAGTTTGTGTTTAATCATATGCAGAACCTAAGTCAATAAAAAGTTAGATGTCAATTCCTTGGATTTTAAAAGTAAGTCTTAAACCAGGCTTTGTAAACTCAGTTCTATCAGCTATGGGATGGGAGGGTGTGAGATTTAAATTGGTTGGCTCACCTTAATTCATAACTCTTTCATTAGCAGGGACCCCTGAGAACCACCTTCTGACTCTTGGTGCCTTGGAGGAGTGACAGGACTCCAAACTGCCCACAGGACTGATGTGCCATGCTGGGTTCACACTTGGCTGCATTCTAAGCCACTATGTCCAGATGTTTTTGCATATCAACAGTTCCATAATTCCATACCACTAGATATAGATTCTATCACATTTAATGACTCTGTGACTCCATTTCACATTAGATCTTTAGGGATCAAAGTTTTTGAAAGTTCATTGTCATGTTAGAATAGATATGCAAATCTCGGTAGCACCTTTGTATGTTCCTAAAGTAGGAAAGACACATACTGGTCTGAATCAGAGTAGCCATGCCAATGTAGGCAAGGCGGCAAGGTAGAGTGACATTTCTTTGTCAAACTATAGTTTCATGTTTTGTTGATGGAATTGTTCATTATGGTCCAGAGACCATGGAATTGCCTATTAATCTGGCATTTGCTGCAAAGATTTCCATCTATACATTTTGCCTATCAGTGAGGCAAGATGGTGTGACTAGACAACCAGTGCCATGGTGATACTGTAGTGATTCGGAGTGGTTCTGTGTCAGGGCGATTTCTCACTCAGTTTTAAAAATTAGATTTTTATTTTGTTCATTATTGTTTATGTGGTGTGTGTGTGTGTGTGTTTCCAGGCGTGTGTTTGTGTATATGTTTGTATGTAGTGTGTGTATGCATGCCATGACCTGCATGCAAGGCAGAGATCAGAGGGAAAGTTTTGGAAGTGGTTCTCTCCTTCTGCCTTGGCTTCTGGGTTAAGATTCAGGTCATCAGGCTTACATAGAAAGCACTTTAACCTTCTGGGTTGTCTTCTCAGTCTATTCTCCCATTTTCTATAAGTAGTTATTATTGATTGATTTGGTAGTCTGGTGGTTTTTTTCCCATTCACTCATTCACTTTCTACCTTAAGTATTATGCCAATTACATACATATGATAGGCATTAGTTGAACAGAGGGACTTTGGTTAGTTCTTATCCTAAGGAATCTCAGTTATGTTGGCATTGAGGAGAGAGAGAGAGAGAGAGAGAGAGAGAGAGAGAGAGAAGCCTGGGCTTATAGATGGACCAAATGAATAAAGAAATCCTTGTATTGATTGGGCAGCACTGTTATAATAAATTGCTGTAGACTGAATAGCTTAACCAGTAGAAAGTTTCTTCCTTGCAGTTTTGCAGCTTAGAAGTTCAAGATCAAGGTCCTGAAAGACTTGGTCTCTTCTGAAGTTTCTCTCTTTAGCTTGTAGATCACCTGCTTTGTGCTATGTCCTTGTCACATGGCCTTCCTTTAAATATGCGTACCACTGCTATCTCATTTAGGACACTAGTCCATTGAATCCATATATATCCAGTTGGTCTTATTTTAAGTAATCACTTTATATGTCTAGTCTCCAATAAATACCTACTCTAAGTTGATGAAGACTAAGGTACAATCATATTTGCTTGGGAAGTCATAATTCATCTAAAAAAGAGATGAATTTGGAGAAGTCAATCAAAAAGGATTAATTTACTTGGGCTGATTTCCAGAGATAACTCTAATGTTATAAAATAGTTTGAGTTTATAATTTTCAAATGTTTAAATAAAAAGTAGCTAATACATTTTATATGGTATCAATTATTATACTAATTCTTAAACACATTATTTAATTTAATTATTTAATTTTTAAGAGATTCTATGGGTTATGTAGTATGATAATTTTGTTTTCAGAATTGAGGAAATTGAGTAGTTTGGCAAAAGTTTTCCAACTCATGTTGTATTGTTCTAGGATCCAGTTCAACTGAATTCTACCATATTTTTCTTGGTTTTGAGCTTGTACTTCTGATCTTCCTGCCTTTACTCTCTGAGTGCTAGGATTACAGACATGGGCCACATATCTAGTTTATGCTATGCTAGAGACTATACCCAAGGCTCTGGAAAATCCTCTGTAGGTAATTTAATAACTGAGCCCCATCCTTCATCTTCTACCATATTTTAACAATTAATTTTGATAAAAGTACTTTTTGTAGAGACACAGTTTTGGTGTTCAAATATTCATATTGAATATATATTAGTGGAATTCTAGGTTTTTAAAAAGTTTTTTGGTGTCAAATTTAATAAATATTCACATGTACTGCTTAGATTGCTCTAATTTTAGATATAGTAATTTTCAGAAATGAATTTAAAAAGTGTTTCACTATTTCACCACTGGTATATCAGCTGTGGTTTGGGATAGAACTGGAACACAACCTCATCCTTCAGGTATCTGACATCTTCTGTTGAACTTTAGAGTTTGTGAACACTACCCCCATTTGAAATCACCAGCCACTTTATGGTCCAATTTTCTATTATAGAGTTCTTAATGTTTTCTTGAGAGGATAAAATGACTTACTCTATCAAAACAAAAACTATTTTGTTTACCTGACAATACTTTTAAGAAAAAGAGTAGTTCTAATTTTTCCCCCAAATTAGGCTCAAAACCTTCTTTTCTGATATGGATTAGCCTCAGAAATTATCATAGTTTAATTGCATTCTTGCTTGTTATGTATAAATCAGAATCAGGGTCAATATCCGAGACAACGTTCCATTCACTCCAAAGAGAAACGTTGACTTTTATTTGGAAAAAAAAAGTCTTGGCAGGCAAGCAGGGAACTCCAGATGGAGGAGGCTGTGCCACATGGATTCAAAGTTTTCCCTCTCTTCTTATTGATGTCTTAAGTTGAACATGTTCCGTCTGTCCACTCTCAATAATGAATAGCGACTTTTTTATCGTAAAGGTAACAAATTCCATATAGGGTAAATGAATTCAAGCATATAATGAAATGTGCAAGACTCAGTGTTCTGCACTGTGTAGATGGTGAGGGTTATGTGTGAAGTATGGAAATCCAATCCAGTTTCTGGAGTGGAGTGTGCTTTTACATGGGGACAGTCTGAGAAAAATTCTCTCAAGACTTCAATTTTGTCCCCTTCTAGGGATTAAGCATCTGAATCATGGCTTGTGGGATTTATTTGAGCTTAATTTTTTTTTAATTATTAGCTCTATGGAAGGGATCATTGAAAACTTATTCCTTTCATCTATAGAAAAGAACTCCCCTTTCATACAATTAAGTAAATTGAAGGACACTAAACATTCTATATAAATCCAGTGTGTCAAATATAATAAACAGATAATGATTTAATAAAATTTATTAATCATAGCTTTGGCCTTTTTGAAACTAGCTTCTCAGATAATTTTATTTTGTATCTTAGAGTGGCAAGGATGGCTGGCACTCCCCCAGTTAATGCTAGTATGGCTAGTTTGTTGCTTTTTACATATTTAATTATGACTAATATTACTACTAACACCTAAGGTTTATAATATTAATAACAACAAATATTACTGTGTTTGCATACCTGAATTATTTTAAGGTAACCTAACCTTAACTCTTTCTTTCATTAAATGGTTACCAACAACCCTTCCATTGGAAAAAACTTCTTTATTTCTTAAGCAAGATTCAGACGTAAGCAGCTGTTTGGCCTAGTTACTCTACACATATTTTAAGCCTCAGTTTTTAATTATTTGTTTGTGTAGGGGGGGTTACTATGTCTGTCTGTCTGTCTATATACCATCTGTGGGAGTAAACTCTGAAATATTGGCTCCATACCCAGTTTAAAATATTTTATTTTAACTTTTGATATAACAATCTTGTTTTTCTGTGACTGGATTTTCATGTTCTCCTCTCTCTTCCCTGTGGCACTGGGAGATTCTCTTCCATTGCTTGTAGATAACTGAAGTTAGCCAAACTTGTTCAAGTCAAAATCAACAGCGCCATCCTTTCTTGCTCACCTCAGCTCAGCTGTAGAGAGCTAACAGTTCTACAAATGGCCCAGCTTCTGCAGTGGCATGTCAGAAACCCAATGCTCTACTTTTCCTTTTCCTAATGGAAAACTAAGAATTTAAAGGGCCTGGATTGTTCTTGGGGACCCAATCCCCAGGGTTTGGGTGTAGAGGTCTTACAAAAATTTAGTAAGTGAGAAGGAGAACAAAGATTCTTAGTTGGCGGGGGAAATTTTTTGATCGCCTGTGGCTGAGAAGCTGAGGGGGACAGGTAGGCACAGTGGGGTGCAGGATAATGAGGCTTGTGGTAAATGTGATGCACAGATGTTAAGCCAACTGTAGCTCCGCTCCCACAGTGGTGCATGCCACAGCACCATGCCCCAAGGCTATGTCTACACCAGAACATTTGCGGCAGTAAACGACAGCAACATTAGGTTCAAATTAATCTATTATCCAGAGCTGTGAAATGTTGGTTGCTTGTTTCAGAATTACATTGCCTGTGGGTGAAATGTTTTAGGTAGATTTTAATGCAAGCTCATGACTTGCTGAGGAGATTAAGTGGAGAAAGGGAAATTAACAGTTGGGAGAATTGTGGAGGGCACAGCTCTGGTTAAAGTATATGAAAAAGTATTACATATTTCACAGGCAGGTCTGGTCTCCTGTTGGCCACCTGCTGGGACTGAAATATCCCACATCATAATGAAGGCAGGTTTGCAGAAGTCTTGTAAATACTTGAGCCCTTCAATTGAAGACGGCAGACAAAGGCAGCTTTGGGGTCCCCTGCAGACTTTGGAGGGGTAGGTCTGTCAGGCTGGTGCTCCAAATGAATTTGGTAATATATTATTCTGCACTTGTTAAGTGTGACATGCAAAATCTCCCACTTGGGTTTTTGCTCTCCTGAGTTTACACTCCTGGAAACAGGTAGCCTTATGGTGTTTCAAGTGTTTTTCAAAGTAATCTTGTCCTACTTCCTGCATGACTTTTCCACAGGTGGTGGCAGGTCCCTTTTCTCATAACTGTGTGGTATTGGGTCTTCTATTTTCCCAAAATAGCCCCCCCAAAAAAACTAAACCCCAAATTAACCCATAACTTTTTTTTGTCAATTAAATGGTTTATTCAATCAGATAGGAGACCAAACCTGTTTGGGAATATCTATAAAGAATTTTTTTTTTTACAATATTGTAGTTTTTCTTATAAAAACACTTAATTGAAATGCCTAAGAGCTGCCCAGCACAAAAGTCAATAAAAACCCTAGAATAGAGTTTATAAGGGTTGTCTATGTACATAATTAAATCCTTCAGGCACTTTAAAACTCTGCAAAATAAATGGTTATGCAAGAACAGCCTGCTGAGAGAAGAAATGCTTGTATCAGCTTTAACCAGCTACCCTGTGTTCCATGTTTCTGGGCTGGAATGAGAAAGCTATTAGAACCCTGGAGGACTTCGAGCCACATACAAATCATCTTTGTTACTCACACTTGGGGGGTACTTTATAGTGGCTGTCAAGACCAATACAAAACATGGTTTGTGCCTTAAAAAGTCAAGTGTCATTACTTAAGAAAGAAGATACTAGCTCTCCAAGTAAGTGAACAACATCCAGGATGCTTATGGAGTAGCGTTGTTAGAGGTGCAGATTTATTATTGGACGAAACTGAAGTAAAGTGACATGTAGGTTTGCATTCTAGATTTGATGGACTAGCAAAGGTTAATTACTTACAATGATCTATGTGGAGCAGGAGTTGAGGGGAAGAACTGTTTCGATTTCATTTCACCGTTCTTTGGGGAGTATCTAAAAGGATGAGATTATTATGTGGGGGGAAGGGAAGAGTGAAGGTGGGGGGATTAGAAAGAAAGCAGTCTAATGAATACAACCAATAGAAAAGTCCAAGGGTTGTTTCCCCCACTGGCCCTCAAAGTTATGATAAATGATAGCGCAAGGGAAAGATAACCTACCAGGAGAGTGGGATCGCCAAGGCCAAATACTAAAACTCCCAGCTGACAGGGCTCATACACTGCAGCCTCTGTTCGTGTTTATTTTTTCTGCTCACTCTTGGTTTCGTCAATCAGTATGATAGACGATAAGTCCTGACTAGAGCGGCCTGCGTCCTGCTCTCTCACGGTGGGTAGCATGTTGTGGTTGGCGCCACGCAGTCGGAGCATCGCCCGCACCCGGAGCAGCGAGGGATGAGGTTGGAGCAGCTTCCAGCAGCCAACTCCTTGGAGAATACCAAACAGGAACGTTATCAGCGGAGAGTGGGGCTGCCAAGAAACTGACCACACATTAGTACCTTTGTTTGGGTAGAGTCTAAGGGGGCTGTAGCTCAGACTTGAGACACTTTCTGTTAAATCATCCCCAGTGTTAAGTGTTAAAAGAAAAGCTTGTTCAAAAAAAAAAAAAAAAAAGAAAAAGAAAAAGAAAAGAAAAGAAAAAGAAAGAAAAAAAGAAACCAGGGCTATGGTCCTATGATGATCCTAGGCAGCCCTGTAATGAGAATCCTCCCAGTTAGAGAACAAATTTGGGTGGACTTCCTGAGCTGAGGTGCAACTGAACATCAATTTAAAGACAAGGAAAGGAATCCTTTTAAGTCTCCTCTTTACTTCTAAATACACTATCTGCTGCAAAACCGCATAAATGTTCCTGCAAAACAAGTCTGTAGGCACAATGGGGGTGGAAGGCGGATGAAACACTACTTAGGTCGCCAACAGCTCATCAGATAAATGGAATTTCCTGAATGCTATCCACAGACACTGATGTTGTTTATCTAGTTCTTCAGAACTAACACTCTGCATTTCTTCCTAAGAGAAGTATTTTTTTTTTCCTCTATTTCAGACATTGGAAACTTTTAGAAACATTTTGATATCACTAATTTTTTTCTTAGTTCACTTTGTAGGAGCTCAGTGACTCTAAAAAAATCAAGAATGTCCTCACTCGATGCACTGAAGGAGCCAAAGTGAATTCTTTTGATATCTTGTGATGCAACATTGGTCAGACATTTCCTGCTTGCCATTTTTTCCCTGAGTAGTAGGGTTTCCTTTCCTAAGAACAGATGCACTGGACCTCTCAAACTCTCCTCTGTCTGAAATTTCAAATGAGTGACCCACATCTTCCCTCCAAAGTAACACTTCCCAGTAGAAAGAGGAAGGTAAATGTGACTGTTCTCTGTGTACACAGGTTTTCTGCACTTCAGAAACTTTGTGGAAGGATGTGTTAGAGAATGTTCGTTCTTACCCTAAGACATATTCCCTAAACAAGTCGCGCACTTTCTCATTCCAACTTCGTGTCCCTGGTGTAGTTCCTTGGAGTTGCTGATGTCTGTTAAGGTGAAACTCAACACGGGAATATTAGTTTTATTTCAGTTAATTATGTTACTAAGAGCTCATGAACCTTAAGATTTAGGGTTGGTCTGTTTCTAGTTAGGCTGCCAAGTTTTCGACTTGACGAAGGGGGTCTGTTTCATTCTCGTGGCCTCTGCACCTCTGTAACCTCTGGCTTCCTCTTTTCCTGAATCACGAGTTTACGTTCTCCCCTTCTGTGAGAAGATTGAATGCTTATTCAACGCTGAAATGACTATGGTCACAAAATATCAACAGTGATTTTTTAATAGATCTTTGCCTATCAAAATATTTTTGCTGAATAACAGGGTAGAGGTAGTTGTGGCTGCTGATACTAAGGAATCTGACTGTTAATAAAAAGCAGACAGGGGGCTAGAAACAGTACTTCCACCATTGCAATTTAGACACGTTATATTACTTTATTTAGTGCAACACCTGCAGCTACTCACATTGCTGGTGGCTGAAATAATCCAGGTCCACACGGGGAGAGTATTACAATTTTATTGTGCTGTTTGTGCCTTAACTCTTCAAGGTTTCTCATAGGACAGAGCATTAGCTAAAGTGTACCGTAGATAATAAAAAAGGGGATTTGGGCTTATCTGTGGCCCTTAAACCTGCCTAGTAAAAACCTCCCTTTGTAATTAGTATCTGACTCTTCTTGTACCTTTGACTGGCACTTGGAGATGGGCAGTGCCACAAGCTGGCAATTGTTGATATTTGCTCAGTTGTCCCTATAGTGTGTGGATTTTATGATGAGACCCTCTTCTGAGCCTTGGCAAGTGTAAACTTCCTAAGCCTTCTTCAGATGCTATAATGGATTTCGGATGGAAGATGATTGCATTTCAACAGGACAAAGAGGGTGCTTCACATGAAGGCAACCATACCAAGCCATTCTTCATCTTTAATTGACAGCCCAATTTAGATTTCAGACAGATGCTCTTTAGTGATGTTCTACTTTAATTTTAACTCCAAAGGGTTTATAAACATAGATATACAGGTATGATCAATGAAGAATTCAAATTAAGCAGACTTTTCATTCAGCAAAAAAGAAAGAAAGAAAGAAAGAAAGAAAGAAAGAAAGAAAGAAAGAAA
>CAJQZJ010033087.1:2394483-2406930 GCA_907164525.1 Lophiomys imhausi | reverse complement strand
TGTGTGTGTGTGTGTGTGTGTGTGTGTGTGTGTGTGTGTGTGTGTGTAAGACTTTTTAAAGAACTTTACTTTCAAAAGATTCTAATTTGCAAACCATACCAGGACACACTGAAAGAGACACTACCTCATAAAAGCAGCAAGCACTCCTGAGCACATTCACTTCCAACAGTGTGTGAATTCCCATGCAAAATGGAGACATGGCCCCGTATTCTCCTGCTGTGATTCATTTCCTTCTGGAATAGTATTGCTTTCTATTGATGTGCCTGATGTTCCTCTCTCCAAATTTACAACTCATGGTGGTGGTGTGTATATGAGTGGCTATACATATACTCTTTGGTGATCCCTCCCTCCCTCCCTTTCTCCCTCCTGTCTCTCTCTCTCTCTCTCTTTCTCTTTAAAGATCAACCTTTCAGGTATTAAATTGGCTCCTTTACAAAAGGGTTTTTTTTGTTTTGTTTTGTTTTTTGTATGTTCTGCTTGTATCATGCTTGGAAGAACAACCAATAATAGGCTGTAGTAATGGAGCTGAGAAATTTCAAAAGATATGATTCTTGTGTTCAATCTGTTTTTCATGGGTATTACAGAATGGCTTCAAAATGGCAATTTGGGGCATAGTCTTACAGACCTCACCAGAGTTTGGAATAACTCAGAAAGGTGATTTTAAGAGAAAAATGAGGAAGTCACAGAACTCTAGGACTTCATTTCTTCTCACATGAATAGCCAAGAAAAACATTATAGAGAGCTCATAGAGTTTCTAACTGCACTGGCCAAGCACTTTGATCTACATGCATCAGGGTGACATCAGTGGGTACCATACTAGTTTGAACTATGTGGCTCAGAACTTGGTGCAAAAAAAAAATGATTTTTTAAGTGATACCTTCCAGTTTCAAATGGCTGATGCTGAAAACTTAGAACTAATATCTTGGAGGTGGAAGGTCTCTATTTTAACTGTTTAAATGGATTCAAGTATGTGGGCTATGGTGCCTGTATTTGCATATCCCTTTATTGGACAACCAATTAAAAACATTAAGAACAGAACTTGCTCTAAAGAATCCTATCCAACTCCTTAAATTAAAAAAAAAGGATAGGAGGGAAAGGGGGAAGAGGGTAGGAGGGTGAGACCTGGAGGGAAAGTGGGAGGGGTTTATGATTGAGATGTAACTTGAAGAAATAAATGTTGAAAAAAAAAAAAAAAGAGAGACTCTTATCCAGATGCTGTCCCTAGCTGTAAGTAGGATGTGATTGATCTTCTACTTCCTGGTTTCTAGTCAACTACCTCTGGATGTTGGCCATATTGCCTTCCTTTCTACTGCTTAAAGACTCTTTTTCCTGAGCCCATTTGCCCTGCTGTTGAATAGAAAGGTCAATTCTCCTCTTGCAGGTGAGAGGTCAAATGCCACTTCCGTGGTGTGGAGCTGTGTTAATTATTTTCCCTCACCCAACATCATTATCCTATCTCTTTCCTTCATGCATTCCTGTGAACCATGAGTAGCTTACTAGTTGATAATATAATTACCTGCTGTGGTCTATACTTCCCACTTTGTACTCTGGTCATATAGTTTTCTAAAAGAGAAAGAAATGGCTTGTGAGTGCTGTTCATTTGCTTATTCCCAGTGCTGTACTAGCATCCAGTGTAAGCAGATGCTCAATAAAACTGTTTTCAAAGACTGAATGAATCAAAAGATGTAAAACTGAAAAACGAACAACATATATTCATTTATGTGTGTTAGGTTTCTTTTGAGAAGTTTTCAGATTGATTTTATGTACATGAAAATATGGGAAAATAGACCATGATGAAGTAGGTGGAGATGAGAACTATTTGCATTTGCAATATGATTTGGGGTTGTAAGGTTTCACTTCCACCAAAAGTATTTTAAGTCTTCCTATAGATGTGCTTCTGATAGGATACATAACAAGAAAAGGAGAGCATTTGAATGGAAATGCAGATGATGGATTAATAAAGGTAAAAGTTACAAAGGCAATTAGTTATGTGATTTATTATTATCTTCATTACACCTACCTATGTATTTATTTTGTAGAATGGGGAAAATGCATGTGATATATTGCAAACATGGAGGTGAGAACAGAGCTTGCTGGAGCTAATTCGCTTATTTCTTCTACCATGTGGGTCCTGGGGTTCAAACTGAGGCTGTCAGTATTGATGGCAAGTGGATAACTGGGCCATCATGCTAGCCTGTTTATATTATTTAATAATGGCACTAATTCATGCTCATTGTCGAGGAGCATCATTGAGGATCTCACATACTAGGATGGATCTGGGGAAGGAACAATTCTTCATATGGCCAAAGTGTGACCAAGTAGAAAACAAAATTGATGTAAGCCCAAGGTTAAGACAGAGTTATCAACCTCTCTTTTTTCTCTGTAAGAGAGAGTTTAGAATAAATCAGTTATTTTTCTGTAGACTCTTTCAGGGAAGTGTCAAGCTGTTCTTTAAGAAGTTTAGTATATGCATTGAAGTTCAGAGAAGTCTTCATTTATAGCTTGATTCTTTAAAGATTTATTTATTTTTATGTATATGAGTGCTCTGTTTTCATGCACACCAAAAGAGGGAATCAGATTCCATTACAGATGGTTGTGAGCCACTGTGTGGTTTCTGTGAATTGAACTTAGCCAATGTTCTTAACCACTAAGCATTCTCTCCAGCCCCAATAGCTCGCTTCTTAATAACTATGTGTTAAGCATCTTTCAAAAGAATCAGCAACGTAATTGTGGGCTTCAAAATGGCATATTGGTATCTTAGAGATTCTACACTTCCTGTTTGACTTATAATGTCCACCAAGAACACCATCATTACTTAACGTGGCCTCTCAAAGAAAACACAATGACCCACACTGAAGACTGCAATCACTGCATCATAAGATGCAGAAAGTAAGATGCTTCCTGTTCCAAGCACTTCAGAAGAATTAGAAGTGTAACTTGATAAAAGGAACCTGCAAGGCAGATAATTTGTCAGGGGTACTGAAAGAGAAAACTCACAGAGAGAGAAGGGTGGTAGGACCACAACCTCAAAGGTCTGGCAAGAAGAAAAGGAGGTGACTGTGAGCTAATGGCTTTGGAGAAGGGAGCGCTAGCCCCAGACACCAGCACAGAAATGCAAACACAGTCATCTAAAGGTAGAACCCTGAAGGCATTTTCATTTGGAGTAAGAAAGATAGGTCCCAAACTCAATTAATTGAGGAGTTTGTCATTTTTGGTCTTCTTTTATTGGAATTTTTCTTTGCTTGGTTTTACTGTATTTAATCAACTCCACATTGCACAAATATTTTTGATCTACTTTAGATTATGAAATGAAAAGGATTCATAGCTGAAGCAATAGAGAAGTCATATAACTGATTAGAAAATAACAGTCCCCAGGGAAATTAGATCCCTTAGAGCATCAGAGCACTTGGCTGTAGGGACATCTGAGGCTAGGAGACTCATACTCAAGGTGGGGTTTAAGGACTTAATTAGAATACCTCCCAACCCAAGCAACTGAGACAAGTTAGTCCTCACCCTTACAGTGACTAGAGAGAGGAAACTGGAAGTCATGAAGAGCAACAGAAGTAAAGTCCATCTCCACAGTCCAGGCCACAGTCAGCCCCACAGGCCATGCTTGCTCTTTGGGCTTCATAGCTCCTTGGATGCCCATCACTGACAGAGGATAATAAATCAGGCTTTCTAGCCCCTGGATACTCCAACAATTAGGCCAGGGAAGAAGGTCATGAATGACTAAGGAGCATGTTTTCTGGCATTTGTAAACTTTGGGGTACAGAATGTCTTGCTAGGTTGCCGTGGTGACTTCTTTGGTATCTTTGGACTGTCTCTGCCCTTGCCTGTCTGGCTCGTCACCAACCTTCAAACAGACCCAGATGGCACTCTCTAGAAAACCATGCACTATTCAACACAGACTTCTTCAGCTTCCACAGAAGGAGTTGGTTGGTAAGGTTGTTATTTCTGTGAACAGCAGGGAAGACTGAATGAAGGCCTGCTGGGAGGTTTTATTATACCTTTGCACCCTTGATTTGAAAGATTGAAACAAGGTTTCCAAGCCAATGTGAGTTAACACACCTGTGTACAAGTGAAAAGCTTGAATCATACAGTCAGCATGCAGTGCTTTGAGCACATTTCTATTGTATTAAAATAGCATTGTCTAGAATCCTCAATGTGAGCACTGTTTTGACATACAGAGACAAAATATTAGCACCAAGTGTGACCTCCAGGAGTGTCATCGTCTGAAATTTGTAAGGTATGTTTCAGTTAATGCCTTCAGCTTTAAAAACTGCAGACCATTGTATCCTTGGAAGTTCAGAATAGCTCTGTCTAATGCTGTCCAACTTGGCAATAAAAACAAAATGAAGAAAGCGCAAACACTCTGAGGCTCACACCAAGTATGCACTATTTCAGCCTGACAGGATTATTCCTCCATGGGAGTGACTTATGTTGGAGAGGGAAATTAACATGGAAATGCCTTTGAGGTTAATTGTAATGTCATTAGCGTGATTCTACAATCACATTTTTGAATTTCCTTCATAAATTTCTTTTCTATTTTTACCCTGTTTTGATTTTATTATACTGCTCTCTTGAAAAAGTCTATTGTAGTCTTATGAAAATACCTCTTATTTTTAAGGCTTTAAGAAAAACTAGTCTCTACATAAATTGCAGTGTATAAAGTGCAGCAATCGGTCCTCTCTTACTTTTCATTCCTTGGTAGTCACACACTCCCACTTGATGAGGGACATTAAATGGTCAAACTCAATGGCAGCAGGTTCTGTGCTGGGGTTAAGGAAAACAAGTCATGAACTGGTATTTCCATTATGACTTCCCACTACAATATCATGTGAAATATGGCAAGACTACCATTGATAATTATTTTTTTTAAGCAATTCATCTGTTCAGCCAGATCTGTGGCAGACTTGCAGCACAGACTACAGTAGAGGAAGAGGTGGATACAAAACACAGAACCTGCCCAGAATCCTGGGAAGACTGTTGTCAATGGTTGGCTTTGAGCTATGAGTGCTATATTAGTTCCAATGTGGGTTATGAAAGCTACCAGGTTCTTCACCTTGATGTATCTGCATTTGTCTGCTTGCTCGACCTTTGAGTGCATTGTTTCCATTGTTCTTGATCTCTCAGATGAGAAAGCAATTGTTCCCATTGGGAACACTGAACCAAACCGACCTAAAGTTTGGACTCACTTTTCTAGTGAGAAAGTCCCCAAATTTGGCAGGGCTACCTATCCTCCTGCAACTCTAAGCTGACCTCCACTTCTGGGAGCACATCTTGACTGTGACTCTAATTAAATATTGTCATTTTCTAGTTATATTTTTTTCTTCCAAAGTGAGCCACTTTTTCCCCATGGCTTAACCAGTTTCACATCTGTAGCAGTGACTTTTCATGCATATCCTCCCTCTTAACACATGTCCCTGCCAAAAGCTTGAGTCCCACCTGTCTGCCAGGAATGGCATCATTTTGCCCAAAATTTCCCACAGTGTGGAAGGTGGCTGAGCTGTGGGCTATTCATGGCATCTATTTCACCACAGCCAGAAAAAACAGTCACTCTGATTTTCTCATGGGATGATGTGGAGAAGTGAAAACCAGTCCAGAGTTTCTCAGACACATTTATCTGAGAACATTTGGGAAATAAATCTCTAGTGTGGGAAAATGGAATAGTGTATAATGATAGGATTTCATACTAAAATGACAATAGATAGGACATGGAACTTAAAAGTGGAATTATTAAATTCAGAATTCATGCACATATACAGCTTCTCACAGTGTATATATTATAACCAAGTATTACAAAGAGAACTTTCTTCTTCCCTCCCTTCTTCCTTCCCCCCTCTTTCTTTCCCTTCCTCCCATCCTTTTTTTTCTTCCTTCCTTCCTTTCTTTCTGTCTGTCTGTTTTAAAATAGAGTGTCCTATAGCCCAGGCTGGCCTTGCTGTTTTTATATACAAAGATGATCTTAAACTTCTGATCTTCCTGATTCCACCACCCAAGTGCCAGGTTTGAGTTGTGGACCACCACACTCAGTTTATGAAGTTCTGGGGGTAGAACACAGAGATTTATCCATGCTAGGTCTGCCAGCATCCCCAACCCCACTTTGAATTTTTTTTTAGATAATAATTTAAAATTTTGTTTTTTCAGTAAACACTATTTGGGACAAGTGTGCTGACTTAGTGAGTAAAGGCACTTGTGGCCAAGCTTGACAGCCTGAGTTTGATCCATGGGATCCACCAGACAGAAGGAGAGAAAAGACTCCTAGAAGTTGTCCCTAGAGGTTTATACATACATAGAATGCTAAATCAGTGACTCACCAAAGATCGGAAGAGGCATGAGTGCTTTATACAGGGGCATGGCCTATCTGTAGCCATTTTTATTAAATCAAGCTGCATCCGAACTTCTCCTTCCCATTGCTATCTATACAGCAAAACACAAGGATTATTTGCTTCAGTGAAAAAAATTGAATTGATTTTGTACAGGTCTGAGATACTCATAAATTGGTTAAATTCCTTACAGTTGAAAAGCACTTTGAGTACGATCCCTTCTAGTCTGAAGAGTAAGAGCATTTCAGACTGTCTTTCCATTATGGGTCTTTGCTTATAATCTCTTGGACAATGAAAAAATATTCACATTTTCAGTTCTTGTTATAACCTAAATGTGTAGCTGGTCTTTGCTACTTTATGGGTTCTTCTTTTTCCCACCCTCTATCCACCCCCCAGGTTTTACCCCCAAACATTAGATAGAAGACAAACAAGTATAAAGGGAAGAGAGGAATTAGGAAAATCCCTGAAACTAATTTCTTTCCTTTTGTTTCTTCTTTTACCATAGCTACTAACAAACTGCCGTCAGCCTCCCTAAATGACCAAGAGCCACTGACCCCACCTCTCAGGGATTTGGGATTTATATACTCTCTGAAAACTTCATAGAATTCCAAGCCTCACACAATCGCAGAAATTATCTGCTGCTCTCAAAACCATGCTTCTGTTAGAACATGAGGCAAATCATGGTCAGCTGCTGCAGACAGTCTGAAGCAGCCCCACAGCCCCACACCTGGGATTAAAACAATAGCACACTCTTATAATATTTATGTGTTTTTCAAAGAAACCAAAATTCCAGAATAAGGAAATCATGCAATTTGCAACCAAATGAATGGAACTAGAAGAACTCATCCAGAGTGAGCTAACCCAGACTCAGAAAGATGCACATGTCATGTATTCACTTGTAACTGGATTTTAGCCATATAGTACAGGATAACTATCCTACAACCAACACACCAAAAGGAACAGGAACATGGACTTTGTTACCTGTTAGTGGAACTCTTTGCCCTAGTGGGGCTGCCTTGTAGGCTCCCAGTGTAAGAGGAAGCTCTTAGCCCTCATATGACTGATGAAATGAGGGGGGCTGAGATGTGAGGGCATCCCACACCAGAGGAGTAGGATAGGTGGGAGAGGGGGTAGAGGGTGGTTGGGTAGAACTGAAAAGGATCAGGGAGGGAGCTGTGATAGAGATGTAACTTGAAGTAATAAATAAACATAATTAAAAAAAAGTCACCACACAAATGTTTTCTGAATGACCACTTCAATTCCATGATTATCATTTATTTAAAAAATAAATGATCATTATTAAAAAAAATAGTGATTTGTGCACATCAGATGGCTCAGCAGGTAAAAGCACTTGTTGCCAAGTTTGAGGATCTGAGTTCAATTCCTAACATCCCAGACTTTTGTTGATAATAAATGAATAAGAGGCGAAGCATCATCTAGCTACTTCCTACTGACATTGTGGGTGTTGGAATTTGGGGTATGAGGGGGCCAAAGGTGGAATGTTGGTCAGGTTGGGGAAGAGCAGGTTGTTTTACTTGCTGTCTAGGTTTTGCATGACTATCTAGAGTTGTGAAGGCCACAGCTGGAGCAGTTTGTAGTCTTTAATAGGTTGAAAATCTTCTGGAACAGATACATATTAGGGGCAGGAGGTAAAATTAAGTAGCTAGGGTGAAAATTTTTGTAGCCCATGGTCTTGGCAGTTGGGGTGGCCCCAAAACCAGGGAGAAGGAAGGGTCCCACCCCCCAGCGATAGGCATGAAGGGAAACAGGCTATACTTATCTGAGTCCATGTGACCTGTAGACTACAGTGGATTTAGGTTTACAAAGAGATAAATTTTAGGAAAAAATAATACGAGAAGTTATTATTGAGAGCAATCATAAATAAAGGAACATATGTTTATATTGTAATATGAAGCCTGTTAGCAAGGAAAAACTGTCTGCCTACCGTCAATCCCATCAGAGATCTGAGAAGGATAATTACCGCAGGTTTATTATGACAGAAGCTAACCTGTTACCAGTTGGACTTCCTGTAAGTCTCCTAAGGTATGGATGGTTTGGTTGTGAGACAGGTCCCAGGGCAGCATCAGTCCTTACCTGTCAGGCCTGGCAAATCTGTGGGATCTTTCTGTGGAGGAGGAGCTTGGGAGGCTGACCCTGCTTTGTCTAGGCAAAGCAGCAATCAACTTCTCCAGGTGTCCTATTTGTCCACAGATCAGGCCTTAGAGGAAAGAAAGCAGTGAAGCAGTTTTATCTTCTTTGTTGTGCCAATATGTAACAAGAGGCCTTGGGATCACCAGTAGAAGTTGCGTTCTCTGTCATAATAAGCTATTTAACTAAACATCTTAATGCTATATCCTACAAATTTCTTGACAAGCTTGAGAGCTAGCTTATCTGGGTTAAATAATCTTTGTCTTATGTTATCTGCTCTAAATTGTATCTTGAATATTGTCAAGTTACATTATTAAAGTGTCCTTAACAGTTTGCATTAACCAGTATCCTTAGTAATTATTAGAATAAGTACCTTTTCAGCAACTTATGAAAAAAGCAGCCCTAAACAAACATGATGGCAAAGGGAGCATGTCTTTACCACAATAAAGATGGCTGCCTATCATGTGACTCCCTTTAGTAAAGATGGCAGCGATGGCAGGACTCTGTCCTTTCCATCTCCATGTCAAAATGGCGACCAGTCATGTGTTAGTGGCAGCAGTGGCAACAGTAGGAACAGTGGGGCATTTAAAAGAACCAGACTGTTCAGTCATCATCCAATCCCAAGCTGAGGCAAAAGGGGGGTGGGTCATAGAGCATGTTATCCAAAAAAAACCTGTTTAGAAATAAGAATTTAGCAGCAGAAACTGCAGTCAACTTTAGACCAAGGAATAACAATCTCCAGCCTTTACGGGGATCACAGGTCATGAAGAAGGCATCCCAGCCTCATGACCTGAGATCGGACAGATGGACAGGGAGGATGATTTTTGATAAAATGTCTTTTATCAAAAAACTCCTCTAGAACAGAGACCTGGCCTCTGTTCAGGATGGACTAGGTTTTGCATGGACACGGCTTGGAAAAGTCAGTCCAAAGGGGGTCCTGGACCCCAGAATAAGCAGCAGCTAGAAATTGGTCACTCACTGTGTCCAAAGTTGAAACAGCTGCAGCCATTGGTTAGGAGAGGTATGTCCAAACTTCAGTGAGCAACAACGGTTAGGAGTGTCCCTATGTCCAGACATTTGGTGGGGCATGACCTCCACTGAGTCACAGCACCAGATGTTAAAAAAAAAAAAAAAAAGATTACTGCACTGTGGGAAATGATCCAATCCAGGCCAAATTAAGTTATATAAAGGCAGGTTTATTGGATACGAGAGGGGAAGAGAAACAGCATGCACATGCAGAGAGAGAGAGAGGAGAGAAAGATAGAGAGGAGAAGGGTGGAGAGGAGGGAGGCAGAAATGGGAGAGAAGAGCAGAACAAGGGGGAGAGGAAGAGAGATATAGGGAGAGAGGGGGAGGGAGAGAGAGAGAGAGAGAGAGAGAGAGAGAGAGAGAGAGAGAATGCCAGAGAGCGAGAGCCCCCAAGATGTTGGGATTATATTGGCAGTGGCTGGTGGGGGTGGAGCATGCTCCATAACAGGTAGAAACTGAGGCATGTTGGGAGAACTTGGAACTCAGGCAGACCTAACATTGAACTCAGGTAGTTCTTCATCATATTTACCAGTACTGGGATTTAAAAGAGGTTTGAGGCAGGGATAAGGAGAGCAGGACATAACTGCTTCTCTAAGGATGGAATGTATGCTTAGAATTATTCCCTGAGGTGAAGAATGGATGAGAGACAGTGGAAGATTGCATGGTAACCAGAGGTCTTTTGCTAATTCCTTTCTACTTCTCAGGTACGTTTTGTAAGCTACATGTCCCTTTACCAGACCCTTAGAGCAAAGTTCTTAGGACAAGCACCCTAGTATTTCAATTCCATCTTCAAGAGCAGGAAGTTGAATGGAGTACCTTAAGGTATGTGTTTAGTTTTGAAACTGTTATGGAGTGTTTGGAAGACAATATAGCTAAGACCACTAGTCCTTGATAAGGCAGAGATATTTTATGTGCTTCAAAAAATTTGGGCAACAATCTTACCTCTCCTTATCCCACCCTTGCTCGTACTATCCCCATTGCTTTGTATATGGCATCATCTAGGCATGTAGCTTTATGTAGGCAGGGGTAGCATTACTAGTTAGCTATTCATTCTTGACACACATTCTAGGATATATTGAAGGTGAAATCTAAATATCTCTTCACTTAATTTAGGATACATTTAAAAAATTGTTGTAGCTCATTAGTGTCCATATCAAACAACCCTTCTTTTTTTATAACAGGTAGTCCAGGGTGGCCTCAAACCAAGGATGTCCTTGGGTAATATGGAGGGTGATCTTGAACTTTTGATCCTTCACCTCTATTTCTCAAGCATCAGAACACCTAGGAAGTTTTATATTCTCTATATACTTGTGTGGCTATTATAATAAAACTAACATAGTAATACTGAGTGATCTTTCTTCTCTTAAAAAAAAAAAAATCTCAGAAGCTCCCAAGTCAGTAAATTCAATAGACTACTCACAATAATTTCTGATTTGATCCATGTGAAAACCATCTTCTCTTCAGTTAAACAAATATTTAAGTATAGGAAAATCTGACCAATGTATTCAATGGACTTTGTGAACTTTTCCCTCTTTTCTTTCTAAACTTGGTTTTGGGAAATACACACATGCATTTTGCCAAGAACTTGCCCCTTAATGTTTAATCTTGTGGCTTCCAGGGGAAATCTAATTTGTATCCTTCATTTATGCTCAGCTCAACAGATTGTTGCACCGTTCGCCAAGTGCTGGATGGCCTTACGGCCCATGGGGTTTTTGGGTTTCTTGATTCTCTATGGGCCCCTATTGCCTTGTTTAGAAGTCTCTGATTGGTCACAAACTTGACCAATCAATTTTTAAACTTAACAAAATAATAATTATATAACAAATATATTATAAGCATATTAGTTAAAATTAATTATTAACTGAATAAAAATATTATCTCATTTTTTTACTATGAGGTATATTGAAATCAGCTTGATTATGAGGACTTGTGTCATCAGATGCTCTACTGCAATAATTGATTTAGTATCTAGCTATGGATTTCCATGCAGGTATGGCAGTGCCTGGCATTGGATTGACATTGGATATATTGGGCATGGATTCTGAGAGCCCAGAATGCCAAGGAAAATCCCTCAAGAAATTCAGACACAGAAACTAATCTCTTAGGTTTGCATTCATGATGGCCACTGATGAGTTGGCCCTTTCTTGGCATTTCTTTGTGTTTTTATCCACTCTCTTCTCATTCTTATGCATCCCCATTCCTGGATTTCTTTTCCCATATAAACTTCAAGAAAGTCTAGAACATATACTTAGGTAGCAGTGCTGATTATACCAAGGAACAGAGGGGTGGAAGGACTTCAGAGATCCCTGCAGGAGCTGACATTGTCCATCTCTTCTCATATCATTTCCCATGCACCTTCTTAGATATTTTCCTACCATCTCCTAAGGGTCCCCTGAGTCCTAGATGAAAGGCCCCCCAGGGAATCATCAGTGAGTTATAGTTTCCTTCTGAAATGTAGTTTCTATGTGTTTGGGGGTTAAGTTTCTGACCCCTTAGTAATGTTTATTGTTGTTTTTGTTGCTGTTTTATTTTCCTACAAGATGTATATTTTAAAAAGAGAATGATCAAGAAGAGGAAAGATTCTAGGGCATCATTGGTCAAATGTTGTTTGCAGGAGCTCAGAAGGAAATTATGAAATCAATGCTCTCATTGGAAACAATTTCTGGATCTTAGGCAGAGTCAGGATTCCTGGGTGCCCTCAGCATTGTCCTGCTCATGCCACAAATGTTTCTTGCTCCAATCCCTCCCCACCCTCTTCCTGTTGTGCGTGCCGTGGTCAGGCCTGGATTGTCGCGTCCCCCCTTGTCCAGCAAGGAATGACGCAACTCGCAAAAGCTCTTCTCCTGCAGTTTATTCAGGTCCCTTGAAAACAGTCTTCCGAATGCCCGGGCAGACCCAACCCACAGGCTAAATACTAAATGAACAGCCAATCAAGTAAAGCCAC
>CAJQZJ010033087.1:2358004-2388375 GCA_907164525.1 Lophiomys imhausi | reverse complement strand
TTTGTAGCCTACAGTGTACATTTGACCTTTGTAGCCTACAGTGTACAGTTGACCTTTGTAGCCTACAGTGTACATTTGACCTTTGTAACCTACAGTGTACATTTGACCTTTGTAGCCTACAGTGTACATGTTTAAAAGAGGCTAAGTCAGTATTGGTGTTATTCATCTTTATTTTAGAGATAGTACAGAGATACATGGAGGATGCTGGCAACAAGCCAAAGGGTTTCCTGACTTGGAAATATGGTAGCCAGAGATCGGATGTTCCTTAGAGCTGTGGTGTCCCTTTTAGCTCCCATGCCTAAAAACTACAGGATGAGACACTGTGGGTTTCTGTCCCACAAGCCCCATCAAAGTCAAAGATGATTGCAGGGAAACTGATGAAAATTGTAAACCTTTTGATAAAACAAAAATGTGTGGTGGTCATCATGTTATCAAATGGTAGCCACCATGCAGCAATTGTCTTTAGCCTACCTTTAGTCAATAAGGACTTGGAATATAGCGACACATAAAGCAGCCAGTGAACTTCTCATTGTGCAACAAACATGGGGTGGAAACACTTCTGAGCTGACTGCTCAGGGGTCCAGGGAAATTAAAGTTGACGCTAAAATAACTTTGGCTGCCCTACAACTCACAGCAAATGCTAAATAATGAAAAAATATGTCTTTTTACTCTAACATTTTCTGGGTTGTAAGAAAATGCGGAGCATAAATCATATCAAACCATTTCTGGCATTAGGCCTTCAGGATGCATTTGTTTGAAATCAAGGGCCAAATTGCCTGGAAGAGTGAAAACTGCTAGATGCCAGCTGAGGCAGAATGCCAGCCTTGGACCCAATGCATAATTTCTAGAGCAATCCATGCACACGAAGACTCTAGCTTGCTAAAGGATTCCCTTGAATTGAGATTGTAAATTAACAGCATTCAGCCTCCTGAAAACTCCAGAGTGCATTAGTCACTCTATTCTTACTTTACTGAGCAAGGAAAAATATTGTTCTGTGTGACTACTGTGGTCCCGTGGAAGGGCAGCATGGATTTTGTAACATTGGGAAAGGAGCCACATCCAGTGTTCAGGCAGGATTAGGGAAGAACTTTCACAGTCAGAGCGAAAATGTCAATGAGCGTAAGTTCACCTAACAACTCTTCTGGGGTCTGGCTTCTGTTTTCACAAGAGCATGTGACCATCTTGAAGAGGGGCCAGGCATCAGTTTCTCCCAGTGAGTAAGGACATAGGATAGACCAAACTCAGCATTTTATTAGGAAAATGTTCTGAAAAAAATGGAGGATCTCCACAGATCTGAGTTTAAATTCACCAGAAGTGATTAAACTTTGTGTTCTTTTTTTTTTTTTTTTTTTTGTCCAAGGTCATTTTTACACACCATGTAAAATCACTTGTTTAAAAGAAAGTCTTTCTTTTTTCAAAAAGGGAAGAAAGAGAAGAGGGAGGGAGGCAGGGGAAGAGTGAGTTAAAGGGGGGGGGGGTAAATAGGCCTCCTGGAAATATTTCATAAGGCTTCTTTCGTGTTGTTTTTGTTTGTTTTGGGAAAGAATGTGATGTGTGAAATATTGTGCAAAAATAGTTGGAGTGGAATAAGAAACTGAATAACTATGACTATTTTCAGTAATTGATAACAATTGTGCAAAAACTGCCCTGGTGTGTTTAAAGTTCTTGGGGCAGGCTGTGGAACCCTGGATATTATCTAAGTTGTTATATTACTCTGATTGTCGCTAAGGGAATTCTGCACACACATCCTCCATTTTCATGAATATATTATATGTATGATTGGAAGAAATGTTTTCTTTTACTAATTTTAATGATGAAACTTTGGCTGGAAACTAAAATAATAAAATAATAATTATACCAATACCTCTAATTATAGGAACAAATTTATTTAAAAATGTGGGTTGGAATAAATATTTTCAGATTCTTCTACTGCATTATTCTAGAATTAATTTTAAACTGCTTACCATATAGGATTTATGAGAACTAAGGCACTCCATGATATAAACAGAAAAAGGGAGGTAATGGAAGACAAGCATTTCCCTTCATTGAAATTGAAACAAGGGTTCCAAAGCTACAACTGAATTAAAATTAAGAGTTCATTTTGCAATCAAAATGGAATTTCTGACTATTTAAAAACTGTAAGAGAGTAATTGTAGTCTGCTTTGGTTCCATTTCTTTCATTTGTAAACAGAAATATTTGGGTTTTTTATTCCTTGCATTAAAGACTAATCTTTAAGCAAGTGCAATTCAGTTTATTTTGACAAACATGCTCTGGGCCTCTGCTGTGCACCTCTTTAGGCTTTGGCTGTTGGAATGCCAGGCAGAGCTCCGCTAATCCCAGATACTCCTGTGTGTTACTCTTTTTAACTATCACCTTTTACAAAGCCATAAAATAATCAAGTATGCATGCATTTTCCTTTCAACCAAAGTGTTTTAGCAATTGAAAACTGGAGTTAGAATAGACACCAGAAGCTTCTTGACCTCTGTGGATGGGTGGTGCTGTGCAGATGTGTGTTGTAGTTCATACGTTGCTCCCACTTACTTGTTTGCAAGAATGTTAAAATCCATGTAGCCCCTAAAAAGGATAAATAAGGGCAAGCCACCTTTCTTCCTCCAGTCACAGACTAAAGAGATTATTTCAGATAATGTATGGCTTCCCAGACACGGAAGCAGGAAGTGTTTGCTGCTTAAGCCACATCCCAGTTGGTAAAATAAATGGAAACTTCTGTTCCACTTGTAGGACCCTCCTTGAAATAAAAACTTCATTTTCTCTGAATAAATATGTCTGTATTGTTGATAAAACATTCAAAGTTAGGTCAGTCTTTAAGGAGTGGGAAATCATAATTGTGCCTATTTTTTTTCCTCTTAAAAGGCAAGTTAGGTTTGTTGAAATGCATGAACATAAAGATCCCAAATCCTTTCCCTCTCTGCTAGCTTAAGTGTAGTACAGATGCATCTGTTTAACATTATTGGTATATCTTTATTTGAAATTGGACCTCCATACAGCTCTCCCACCAGGCTGAGAGATGGGAATGAATTAAAATGGACCAAAAAAAAAATCTTTTCACATGCACTAATGACATTTTAAAAAGGAAAACCTGGGGGAAAATTTAAAACACAAACATAACAAATTGACTAAATTCCTGTCTGTTCTTCTTCAGCTTCTATTTTGTATTTCTGATTTTCCAGAACATTTATGTTTCCAGGTTAACCTGTGTTTAATAGATATTCATTAGCACTTCTGGTGCCTCAAGCCTGCAGGTTAGGCACACAGGGGACAGACGCCAGCTTTACTCTTGTGAAACTTCTGTTCCTACAGTGGAACAGGTATTCTGTATGTGAGTAAGTACATCCCAGATAGTGGCAGGGTTACACACAGAAGGCATGATGAAAGCTGGGGGAACTGAAGTGCTTAGATAAAGAGTTAAGAGAAGTGTCTTAGCTGGAGAGTTTCTGTTGCACTTATAAAACACTGTAGCCAAAAGGTAACTCAGGGAAGAAAGGGCTTATTTCCCTTACACTTCAGGTAACAGACTTCCATCACAAAGGAAGTCAGGGCAGGAAGTCAAGCAGGACAGGAGCTGATGCTGAGGTGGTGGAGGAGTGCTGTTTACTGGCTTGCTCATTCTGCTTTCTTATACACCCTGGACTATCAGGTGTAGAACCAACCACAATGGGCTGCACCCTTCCAACTATATCATTCATCAAGAATATGCCCAACATACATAGGTCAATCTTATAGAGGCATTTTCTCAATTGAGGTTCTCTTTTCCCAAATGGTTCTAGCTTATGTCAAGTTGACAAAAACTAGCAAGCCCAAGAAGGTTCTGGGGGGAAAAAAATCATTGAATCCTGAGTAACAAAAGGCTCTGGTGAAGTCAAGATCACAAAGGAGAATATTGTAGGTCAAAGGTGATAGCACATACAAATATCCTGAGGCACAGAGTCCACCATAGTTGGGGAGCATTAATAAAGGGCCTAGAGTAATAGGCTGGAGAAGAAACAGTGGGCTCTGTGGTGCTTTGAACTGTTGGTATGCAGTTCACAAAGCAGAGGTAGCCAATGTGTACTGGTGGCCAGTGGGTGATGATTTTACTCAATGACAGTACAGTTAGCTTGCACCCTGTGAGCAAGTCTATGGTATGTATTTATTACTAGTCAAAGTGGAAAGATGTAAGAGCATTGTACAAGAGTGTGTGATCTAGCTCGTGTTGACCCAGGACCATTTGGGCTCCTGCAGGGAGAAACGGTGGGGTGGATCTTAATATGAAGGCTGCTGGTGCATTACACAGAGTTTGATGTCAGAGTCTGGTGACAGCCAGAGGAAAGTGGACCTGCTTTAGGCATACTCCTAACAAAGAGCAATTGAAATACTTTCTAAAGGGATGGAAATAGATAGAAAAGGTCCAGCTGAGGATCATTCCCAGGTGCTTGGCTTGGGGAAAGAGGTGATGGATGGGGTCCTTTATCTGTTAGAAGTGAGAAGAGATTGTGTTGATAAAGTGTGGGCAAGAAGGAGGAGACTTCAAGGACTTCATATTGAAGAAATAAAATGGAAGGTAGCTTTCAAACAGCCCATAGGGGAGATCATGCAGACAGATAGATGGAAAGGTCCCAGACTTGGCAGTCAAGCCAGGGATAAAGATAAGAATGTGGGAGTCATAAGCACTGATGGTCTCTGAAGTCTTAGAGAAGGAAGGCTACTCACTTAGCAATCCTCTATCTACTTAGCTATGTATCTCATATACACTTACATAAGCACTTCCATTTGACTTTGTGTGTAATTTGGGGAGAAGCATTTTCATAAGAAAATTAGGTCTTCTATCTGGACAGGTACAATTCTAAAGAGCAAATGTCATACTTTTTCTGGTTTTTCATAACATTTATGTGTGTTTAATAATAGTTTCTACATCATCAACTGCTGCTTTTGTGACTTCAGTGAGTATTAATTATAGTTGATCCCCTGGCTAATGTCAACTCTTACAGTGACTGTGACTTCCGCCCTCTGTGTTTCCAGATGGGATATTCTGAGATAGTCTCTTCCTCCTGAGGATATTGAACTCCTCTCCAGGAAGCACGGCTGACTATTCTTAACTTACAACTCCTATCCATCTTGTGACATCCTCCAGAGATGCTGCACCTTCCCAGCTGCCTGGCCAGTCACTTGTGCACTCACTGTTTACTTCTCAGCTATTTTAGGAAAGTCTTTCTTCCTCGTGATGATTAGCTATGGATCATCTCCCAACTCCTTTGTCTCAAAAAGAAGTCTGCATGCTTCAAGGTCTTTTCAGATTTTCTTCCATATAATCATGTTCTTTATATAGAAATAGCTTTAAATTGCCTTGAAAACTATTTGCTATTAAACATCATTTTATAGTCCATAATATATTTAATATTATCACTTTGATACTACAAAGCTATGTGTAAACTCAGAAATTCTGATTTGACAAATCTAGGAAGGATGCGAGTTTCATGACTTTTTAATCTTCCATAGGTGATTTTTGAGTGAAGCCGAAATTTAAGAACCTGTGCTTTAGAGGCAAAGTTTTTCCAAGCATTAAAAAACAAAAAAATCACTGCCCCCCCCACCAGGGCAACAGAGGGTGTGCTTGTACTTTCAATCAATCAAGGGAGCTGAGATATGAGACAGCAGGGAGGCAAGCAAAGTCATCATTTCCAATTTTCCAGAAAGAATGTTCAGTTGGTTTTTCAATAATATCATTTGCCCTCTGAGGAGAATTGTCTTCATGCAGAGAGGGTTTCCAGGATGACATGCTGTAAGAGTGGTTGTGGTGGTGACTTTTCTATTGTTGTAATGTTATAGCATCCTGTCCAGTAGCAATTATGTATACAGAGAAATGTAACTCTATCTATCATCTATAGATGCTATCTATTTTCCATTTACCTATCTATTGATATTATCAATCATCCTATTTCAGTCTATCAGACCCATCTCTCTATACATCTTCTGTCTCTATCAATCATCTATCTCTATCTATCTACCTATCTACCTATCTATCTATCTATCTATCTATCTATCTATTATATATCTTTCTATGGAAGTTATTTATCATCTATGTATCTATCTATCATCTATGTACCTATCTATCATCTCTCTATCTATTATCTATCTATCATCTATAGATGTTATCTATCCTCTATTGATCTATCTATAAATATTACAATCATCCTCTTTCTATATATCTACCCATATCTATCCATCTTGTGTCTCTATCAATCATCTATCTATCTTTATCTATATCTATCTATCTACAATCTACCTATCCATCTATCACCTATCATCTGTCTACCTATCAATCTATATCTATATCTATCTATCTATGTATCTATCTTTTTTAATTTCTATTTTTAAAAAGAAGTTCCCCTTTTCGAGTGGATTTTCAAATGCTGCTGTTAATATCTAATATCAAACATGCGTTTCTCATTCATATCGTGGCAACAAATTTATTCCACATCCCACACTATCAACATATAGACAGCCTTTCATTTTCAGGGTTCTACATTCATACAGTCAACCAAGTGGATGCTGAAATATTCTATCTATACTTTACCTATGAAGATAGCATCTTGTATTTATTTCCCAAACAATACAGTAGCATAGATATTTGATATTGCCAATGCATTAGCTGTTGTAAGTAATCTAGAGATGATTTGAGCTATAGGGGATCATGAGCAATACTGTTCACGTAATAGGTGTGAACATCTTCAGAGGGCCCTAGAAACTGTTCTCCATGGGAATGAAAAACTTTCCCTTAAGATGGTGAGAATCTATTTCAAAGTGTGCTTCTGTTTAGGTCTTCCTTCCTAAATCTTCTTAATTTTCTAGTACCCTTATCTCTTTGGTCTTGGCAGTTTACCCTGTCTATTCTGGAACAATCTATAGTTGATATCCCAAGAACCTAAAAAACCACAGTTAACGTGTTGTATTTTATATTTGTACTGTATTGAGGATCCTGGTGTTGTGTCAGAGAAAAACCTTGTCTGAACTTTCCAGAAGGGAATGGAATGTGCCACACGGTGTGGCCTATAAATCATTTTCAAATTAGTATTCTGTACATCTGGAGAAGAGTACATTGCTACTCATGCATAAATTGCCTATGAACACATTTCAAAACCTATGCATAATCTTAGCAATGAACATTTCAAAAAGTAAATTAATATCTTCAAGGGGAAGAAATACAGTATATTACACAGGAACCCTCTAGAAACTTGATAGTTAACAGTCTGTCAGCGTTTCCATTATAAACCCTGTTTTTGAGGGGTTTATAACTCACTTATAAAATTCATCGTATGCTGAGACTTGGCATGTAAGGTCTCAGCCCAGCAGCTTGATGTGATATTAGGTCTGAAGGACCTCAGATTCCTGTCAACGGGATACTATTTTAAAGCTCCACAATGAGGCCTAAATAAAGAGAGGGAGTGATTTAAGCTACAGAACCCAGAATTGTAGAGGAAAACTAAAACAACTGCGGTAAGATCAGGAGGTTATGTCTTGATTCTGCAGCTTCCCACATTGTTGTCTGCCCCAAATTGTACACCTTGTAAAGCAAAGAGTAGGGTCATACCCGAGCTGCCTTTAATTCTCCATTTAATAGCTTAATATATTCTTCATTGAGGTTACAGGTTTAGAAGGAAGTTTATAAATGAGACTAATTAACATTGAACTTGTAACTTTTTTCTTTCCACTTGATAAAAGATATTTCTAGGAAATAGAAATAGCATATAAAAATGTCTTCAGCCACAATAAATTTCTTCTGTGAAAACTCCAGGATATGTAGTACACTACGAATCCATTTTAAATACCGATCTTTAAGGTAGTCACATGATGAATCTGGATTCTTGTGCATTGTGGTTTACACTGTGTCTACTATAGAATAAGACAGACAGTCATCTTGTGAATTTTATTACAGAGAAAGCAGGAGCGTATAAATAATTCCATTTCCAACTGTACAAAAGCAATGCTGATAAAGTACTAGGGGGTGGGGGAGGGAGAGAGGGCTTTATGATGACTAGAAATCTCGGCTAATCACAACCTCAGACCAGGTCTGTGAGGGACTGGTGTACAGCTGGCACTGGGCTATTGTTTCAACCCAGAAACAAATGAGCGAGTGGCATAGGACAAAATTCTGTAAGCATAGCTTCTTCAAGATGCAGTTCCTTTCCAGAAATAGAGTTTCTGAAGAGTCAACCAAACTATTTTAAAAACACAATTATCTGGCTTGGAAATGGTAGTAATTTGTCTGTAATAATGTTAAGCCTGCCGTGGTCTCCTTCATGGGGAAAAGCCCTATGGATGGGTTTGGCTGTGGCTTGGGGTTTCCATCTTCTCCCAGTAGTGGCTGTAGAGCTGTGGTATAAACTTCCCTTTGAACAATTTGATATCTCGACCAAATTTCAGCTAGGAATGTTAAAACATAATCGTGCAATATTAAGAATAAATTTACACCTAAGCCATATAATTCCAAGGCCAAAATCAGCCCATTTCCCCTAATATTCTGATCATCTATCTGGGAGTGCAAATATTCACATGGAAATGGGGTCAGTTGAAATGTTTAGCTTACATTGGAAAAGGTGTCTGCTAAGCAGCTGAGAAATGTATTCATTTCAGTGTTTCCATTTGACAAGGCTCATTCTCCCAAGGAAAATACTAAGAGTGCAATGACAGCAGCTGAGGCTGTTCCATTTCCTTTCCTGACTTTAATCTTCTCTTAGGAAAAATATTTGTTGAAATGCTATAAAGTGTGGGCATTGACACTCTTACTTAGATATTTAAATAGCTTTGACTTTCTCTTTATTCAACAGATCTAGCAAAGCTCTTTTAATCCTTATTTAAACGGGTGCTTATTATTTTTTTGGATTAATAGTAGCTATTGTAATCACATAGTGCTTTTCAGGTATAAACACAATCTCATGCATGTTACTATATTGTTGACATGATGACAAGAATTTCAGTACATGGATGGATCGATATTATGATTTTTTTAATCTCAGTTTTTTTTAATTTTAATGATAGGTTCAGAGAGATTAAGTGACTTACCCACGTTTATTCATCTTTTAAGTGTCAAACCTACATTTCATTCCAGTCATTTGGACTTTAAATGCTATATTCTTTCCACTATGGCTTTAGAATGACATTTTTTAAGGGACTGTATTTAGCAAGGGAAGTCCTAGGGAAGATGTGTGTCAGGTGATCAGATTCAGGCACCCAAAACTTCTCCATCACCAAAGCGGTGCTTCTTAGTAAGGTTGAAGTTGCATGGGCAGTGTAAGCAAAAACTCCTAGGTTTAACTTTAATCAGTGGTACCAACACACTGCGTGAGTTCACCATGGCCTTTCTTTCCTTTAGCATATGCAGAAACGTCTGGGGAAGGTTAGAGGTGGGAAACCAGAGGAAGCTAGTGGGAAACGGCAGCATGATGACCGTGTAGCCACAGAGCTCTTGATGTGCGACTTCAGAACTGTAGTGGATCATTCTTTGCGGTTCATTGTGCAATACATTTCCACAGTATACACCCAATAAATCCATCTCCTTGCTTGGCAGAGTTAATTCTGATTCCTATAAAGTTGGACTTAATTATTAACTATATATTTTGCTAACAGTGAGATACTTTACCAGATGTTCTTAGTATTAAAAGAGCTTTCTGGAACAAAGATTAAGCAGAATTTCTTGAAGAGTGTGGAAACTGAGGCAACCAATTATATGTGCCCTGGGAATTGAGATAGTCTTATCCAATTCTGGTTAGACTTTAAACATGACAACAGTCGTTTAAATACACAGTCCTCTGTGCCCATATTAGAATGGAATTTAGCTACTGGAATCTTACCATTAAGAAGCTTCATATTTTAACAAATAATATGGAAATTCATCTATTTTGTCTCAAGCCTTTGAGTTAGAACAGAATTGCTGCCCAACATGATGAAGGAAAATGTCTACAGTAAACTAAAAAAGTAATGAGCCAAGAACACTATACTACACCTAATTTGGTGATTGCCATCCAAAATTATAGTCAGCAGTTATAAATCAATTATGAGGCATAGGTATAATTATAACACTGTCTTGCTTTTTCCTCAACCCAGATGGTGAGAAAATGTTCAATTCTAAATGGTTTTAATTAAGAAGTTAACTATTTTTTAAGGTGGTACAGAAAGGTATTTTTGGCCTCACTTTGTGTGTGTGTGTGTATGCGCGCGCGCGTGTGTACACGCGCATGTGCTCATAGTTTTCAAGAAAAAGTGATGTAATGGTTATAGTAAATTATGGGACTCAGGCAATATGGTAATTAACAGGTAATTATCAATAAACAATTTAACCACAAAAGGTTGGATACCCACCTACCACTTGTCAACAATAAAGTTTAGTAGCCCCACATGCCACTGGAAACAGTCTCCAGGGAGGAGCAGAAAGGACAACCAATGTAAATAAACAACTCTTTCTTGGGAGAATACACAAAAGCCAGGCTGAGAGTGGCCACAATGAAGAAGGAAAGATTCAGCAGGCAGGAAAAAAATATTAGGGAAGCAAACATTTGGTTTCAGATTTAGGAGAAAATAAGAATGTGTTGGGTGCTGAAGCCAGTAAGATTTTCTATGAAATGTCCTCTTCCCATACATAAAGTTTATACTTCCTCAACTATGACTAGAAATGCAAGATTATGTAGCCAAGCTAGTGTTTTGAAACAGGAAAAAAATGGACCTCATTCAGATTTAAATATAATGAGTGTGAGGTATAAATCAAATGATTGGTGAATAATGTACTATAAAATATTTATTATGGAAATGTATAAGGAGATCTTGAAAGAGTCTTCATTGATGAACTTAATTACAAGTCTGTCCTTCTTAATCATGGGCCACATCTGACTATCAGTTCAGGGTATGCAGGGTTTATAATTAGCTAGTCTAAAAAAATCTTTAATTTTAATATAGGAGGAATCTACCTTCTGTGGAATGAATACTAATACAATTCTTCACTTTCACATTACTTTGGCTCAATTAATATGATATTGGGACAAGATGTGAAAATAACTAAATTAGGGATTGATATCATTGTAGATCTTTCTTTCTTTCCTTCTTTTTCTTTATCTCTTCTTCTCCTCCTTCTTTTGGCATTTTATCCTGCCTACACATACACACATCCTGCTAAAAATGACAGTTGAATAGTCACAGTGAAATATACTTATTGAATAATATCAATATTTGGTCAGAGAAAAGCACATTAAATAAATTTGTTCTCTGTCATGTAAGGTGTGGGAGATAAAACTGCTGTAGATCATGCTTGAAAGATGTACATGTACTGAATAAACTTTGAACATATATATATATTCAATCAAGATTTTATTATCTACAGGCCAAGGGGTAAATGCATATTGGAGAGTGATGAGAGTGAGACAGCTTGTGGGAGCTGCAAGGTTAGATAAGGGAGACAGGAGGAAATCTCACCAACTGGATAAGATAGTCCATAGCAAAGAAGGAAGACTTCATCCACAGCAATAAGGCCAGCGCATGGCAGTTGGGAGACCTCAAGAGTAATGTTTTAAACCATTATTTTCAACAAGAGGTCCAGGCCATAGCAGATGGTCATCACCATTCTGGGGAAGGCTCCTGTACAGAAGGAGTTTCAGCCATTAGAATACTCAGGTCCTGAAGACCTAATTGGCAAAATACCTGGCTCATCCTGTGGAGAGTTTTCTCTTTCTCTCTTGCTTGGCATTGTGTCCCTTACATCTTTTCCTTTAAAATGCCCTCATCCAGTTGCATTCATTAGAACTCTGTTAACTGCCAAGTATCCCTTGCTTTTTTTAAATTCCTTTTTTTTGACAACCCCCTACTGTGTCTTTTTTTACTATTCTGTTACTAAAATGTAATTAAATTAAAAGTAAATTTGGAGACATCTTTCATATAATTTGAAATTACAAATGATTGCAGAAAGAAGGGACTTTGAAAACATCAGTTCTCAATTTTTTATATAAGAACTGCTGTTAGCAGAAATAAAATGAACAAAGTCTGTTCTGTTCTTTTGACCCGTGCAGAGTCCGACCTGAGCAATTACTGATGCAGGGCAGGGTACCAGCATATAGCTTTGAATCAGTCAGACCCAAACTGATTTAAGTTTGCATGTGGTTAAATGAGACATTTGTTAAACATAACTAATGCCAATTGTGACCTTTGAAATATGGAAGAACATTCACAACCCTTCCCTGCAATTCTTATTCCATCTTGTGAGAATCTACATGGCTCCATTTTATTCCTTAAAACACAATGTTTTAACATGCTTTCATATTAAATATCTTGACTAACATAAATAAGGCTGTATATCTTCTGACTGGGTCAGGGCAATGTGTTCCACCCAGACAGTCAGATTACACATTGTTCTATTGTTCTCCAGCTGACTGTTGAAAGCATGAGCCTATATCGTATATGCTTCACAAAATGAATGTTAATCAAATCCCAGCTTGGCAAGACCCTAGAGGACTGATAAGGGAAAAACACTGATCTTCTCCTTCCAGAACTGGTCCTGTTATGTGTTATGTATGTCAAGCACATAGTATGTGGAACTAATCCCTAAACACGACACAATGATTTGCTACCAGAAAGAAGAAAGATGCCTTCTCTGTTTTCTACTCCTACTACACCTGATGACAAGTCTTTTAAATTATCCAATATATTTATTAATAACTAAATGCACTTATAACAAATATAAACAACTACCCAACTATTAACCCTAAGAATGACCATAACTCCTGTTACCTAACAATTAAACCTATTAATACCTATTACAACTATTATCTAGCAACTAATGCTAACCTTTTAGAAGGATACAGTCTCTGGGGCAGGTTCTTAGTTGTCAGGAACACCTCGGGAGTAGATCCTTTAAGGCAATTAGTCAACAGTCTTTCTTCAGGCATATCTCAGATGTAGGTGCTTTAGGGTAAATTGGCCATGACAGCTTTACCTTAAATGAGGCTTGAGGCTTTCTTCTGTCTGAACATGCTCTCCAACTCTTGTCATTGCTCAAGTGAAGAGGGTACACAACACTGGAATCCACTCAGGTCTGGCTGGGTCAGCACCAGAAGGGAAGA
Organism: Lophiomys imhausi; assembly: GCA_907164525.1. Classification (NCBI taxonomy): domain Eukaryota; kingdom Metazoa; phylum Chordata; class Mammalia; order Rodentia; family Muridae; genus Lophiomys; species Lophiomys imhausi. Next base: position 2,375,277 of record CAJQZJ010033087.1, on the reverse strand, counting down.
GTAGAGGTATCTTTTTCCCACAAAGTTCTATCCTATTTTGTCATTATTTCTAAAATTAATTTCTAGTATAGACACCTTCTTGTGTTTCACAAGTGTGCTAAATGTATTCCCAGATAATTTTTAAATCAACAAATGAATGGTCAGTACAGGGGGCATGGTAGGTGTATGAGACCCAAGTACGCTATCATTAAATGGTCAAAGAATGAGTGATTACATGAACTCCTCTCTGCTTTTTGTATCTCATCCCTTTCCACATTCCTTAGCTAGAAATTTCTTATTTATTTAATGGATCTCCCATTCAGTTGTTACTTCACAGGAAGGGCTTTCTTATCTGTGTTTTTTAAACTAAATTATGGACTAATAATTTGTTGCTATAATATTCTCAATACATGTCTATTGTGACTTTTGTTGTAAGATGTTTGGATTCTGTGTTTAATGCCATTCTCTTTGGTTGCATTGCCCAGACCTAATATGTCTGATTTACTATTCTTATTGCATACTTCAGCAAATTAATACTCGACTTAGAAATAGCAGGAGGAGGAGTGATTGGGAAGGAGATTATACAGGAAAGAGAAAACAAGCACGGAAGAAAGGAGGAAAGGAAAGAGTCAGGAAGGCAGGCAGAAAGAAAGGATTGGAGAAGAAGCAATGAAAGAAAAGAATGGGTAAGATACACAAAAGACATAATCTATGGTGTCCCAGAAAAAAAATTAGATGGAGGAAGAGATGCCTATAATTAAATGAGAGGAAGAAAAATAAAGAAGTTACATCCATAACCACATGGACGAAGTTATGGACACCAATGCAAGGGAAAGAAGTATTTTTTAAAGGAAAAATAAAGATAATCAACTTAATAGTAATCAGATTTTAAAATAGAAGTATATTAGAATAGAATTTCTTCTACTTATTGGACATATGCAATATAAGGATTTTACTTTATATACATTTTTCTTCAAAGTAAAACCCTATAAATATGAGACCTTGAGCCATCTTAATGATGAGGACCTGAATTATTTTGAACTTGATATAGTTTACTGTTAGGAGACTTAAGTCATATTTATCACTAGTTTTAAAAAAATCAAGTTCCAGGCTTTATCATTTACATGTGCTTTTCAAAATATAGTGTAATATTGGTGAAAAAGTCTATGTTTTAGGATTTCTGTGGAAATACATCCGTTGTATATCTTGTATAAAACTACAGTTTAGCATTTATTTCAGTAAATAAGAACCACCAAAGTAGGTTTTACCACCGGCCCTGCCTTCTTCCAATTATAGGACCCTATTAAATGAATACTAAATATATATATATATTTTTTTGGTTTTTCGAGACAGGGTTTCTCTGTGTATCCTTGGCTGTCCTGGACTCACTTTGTAGACCAGGCTGGCCTCGAACTCACAAAGATCCACCTGCCTCTGCCTCCCAAGTGCTGGGATTAAAGGCGTGTGCCACCACCGCCCGGCTTGAATACTATATATTATGAATGATAGATTCAACCCTTGTTATAATATTATATTGTTATTTCTCTTGGGGGATGCAAAATATTATGTCTGCCATGTTATGCCACATCAGAGTATTTACCAAGGAATTAGTCATTTTAAGAAATTATTTTTTTAATAATTTATTTTTTATTTCTTCAAGTTACATCTCAATCACAATCCCCTCCCTACTCCCCCCTCCAGTCCCACCCTTCCACCCACCCTCTTCCCCCTCAACCCCCCATCCTCTAACTTTTTTTTTTTTTTTTAGTTTAAGGTATATCTTTTCCCCCCAACAGCTCCCTCTTTCAGTCCAACAAATGGTTCTTTCTCCTATAACAATAAATACAATACAAAACAACAGAAATAAATAGGCCACAATTATGAGAGTTATATGGCTTAGCATACATTCCCAATGTCCACTTCATATGTATTTGGCACCTGACTTTAACATTCTACTATCTAACCATCTCCATGAGTTTAAAGTTCTATATCTAACTCAGCTTTCATCCTAACTTGCATCACAATTTTAAAAACATAGGAAGATCAGCTGGGTGCTTTCTCTGCCTCTCTGAGCCATCAGTCTTTCAGCCCAGCATCTGGCTCCTGAGTCTTCATTGATAAAATCAATGACTAGGATATTTTAGTTTTTTAAAACAACAGGGTTAATTGAGTTGATGAGCACATATTCTGAAATAGTAACTAATATCATTAGTGTATTCTTATATTAGAGAGTTGCTAATTTGCAAAGCAGCTAGAAGCCTTTCTGGAAGTCTAGCAGATCCCACTTGAGGTTGCCTTGGATATACTGACCACTCCATCATTTTCACTAATTCACATATTGTAGTTTACTTTTACTTAAGATTTGAACACCTCTTATGTTTTGGTTCTTTGTTGTTACCACTGAATTATGACCCTGATTAGCAAACTTTTACAATAGATCATTTCAAAAGAAACAAATTTATACTACTGGTGCAGAGAAAAAATCAAAACAGTCCTGCTTTGTGTTGATGCTTCTTCAAAATTGTGAGTCATTTTATAATGTGTGGGGTGTGGGTGCAACTACTTTGTGCTTCGAATAACACTGTGTTTCAAACTAGGGCTTTACTTTAGTTGTTTTTAATGTTTTTTTTTTCTTTACTTAGAAAATACTATCTCAGGACACATGATACCTGAGAAGTGGGAAGGAAATATTAGAACTCACGAAAGTCAAGGGGGATATAATTGTAAAATGCCATCTCATATAGGTCAGTTATACTTAAAATTATGTTTTTGTTAGAGAAGAATGTACCCACTGATAAGCTATCTCATATAATCAATGGGCATGACATCCTGTGAATTCCTCTCACAGTGGATTTCTAGAGTTAATAACAGTAGGAAAGAGGGACCTGGAAACACTCTTCTAGTTGATAATTACAGAATCCTTGTTAAGTTGAGGGCTTAGCCAGATAGCACATTGGTCTCAGCAGACTATGGTAAAGTTAATTAGGGATGATTAATGGTGCATTTTCCTTCCAATGATATCTGTGACAGAAAAAAGCTGTCTGAGGCTTGTCAAGCAGAATTTGAGTTGAATGAGTATTTATGTGATGAAATCTGAAGGCTGCCTCTTGACAGAGCAAGGATTCATCAATCAATTGCTCTGGCTCACAGTGGTGGGAAATTGGTTACCCAAGTAGGTTCTGCTCCCATCCCTTGTTTTTTTTTTTCATTCAATCATCCCTCAGGCTACAATGCATCTTTAGCTTCTACCTCAGACCACCTTAAGGGCTATCAGAGCAAAGCAAAGGCAAGAGTGGAAACATCTATTACAGTGGCTCATTCTTAGCTGAACTCATACAATTGATTTCTTCTAAGTAGAAAGCTGTAAAGTCACAGAGGCCCAAGCAAAGAATTAATTGGCATTAATAAAAGTTATCTTACAGTCATATGAGAAATGATCATGAGCTTAGTTTTGTTTTGTTTTTTCTCCCATCTATCTATTTCACAGCTGTGACTTTTCTGGCTTCAACCTTTCCTCCTGATAAAAATCGTGGGTTGTTTCTTAAGATTCTCTACAGCCATTTAACTCTAAGGATAGTCTCATGAAGAAAATACACTGGGTATTTGGCAGATTTTTGTTTTAACCATTCCTTACATTCACAGAAGTCAGATTTGACTTCTCGGAGTGACAGCATCTGGCCCTATAAGGAAATACACTGCTGGACAGCAGTTCTACTTGGTTGAGTTTTGACCTCTGAGCAGAACAGCATCATTTTTAGCACTATATTCAGGAGCTCATTTGATTCTAATGGTCTAGTGACAATGGGGACATGTGGTTAAACATACTTAGCTAAATATAAATATCTGTTTTACAAGATTTATGCAGGTTACTTTAAATGTGTTATCACCTAGTGATCAAGGAAAGCTTATTCAAATAGAGAAGGTATGACAATTCTTATTAAAAATAGATATGTAATCTGAGAGTATGTCTCCAGAACCTTCTGAAATGATCTGGCTGTATTTTGCTATGACTCAGAAAGACAACAGTCCACACAAATAGGTACAAGAGTATAGAACAGATTTCAGCCATATCCACTATACCCTTGCATCTATTTGTGTGGACTGATGCCTCATTGAACCATAGCTAGCTATGTTCTCTAAAATGATCACAAAATATTTGTAACCAGACTCTAAGTACATATCTCTGAGATTTTAGTAGTCAGACCACTTTCATTCTATTACTTTGGCATTATATTTAATTGTGTGGTTCAATGACCACTTATGAGAGCGGAATATTTGAGGTACTATTAGGCATTAAGACTCCTGTAGGTTTTGAGAGCAACACAGAGCCACTCTTGATCACTTCATGCTGTAAGTGTGCAGAATCACAAACCAACATGGCTTCCCAGAAGCCTGGCCTCTTACTGAGAAGGAAAAGCACGGCTATGTTCTCACATGCAGCCAGTCACTGTTGTTGTTTTGAAACAAAGAAGCATTTCTGAAGATCTGATTTTTAATAGTAGAGAGGATGCTTTGTTAATTATCTGAAAGATTCACATGCTCTCCAAATCACATTTATTCACCCGAGTTGTCTAAAATCTGACCACACCAACTGTGTTGTCTTTGTGTCTGGAAAGCAAACACGAATAACTAAACAATAGAATTTGTAAACAGTTTTACTTAAGATTTTTGGAAATCACTTGCTGTCAAAGTAACAGTGTTTGAGAGAGCAGTTCTTGAAATCTTATGTTTTCAGAGTGCAAAAACACATATAAAAATAAGAAGGATTTGATAAAGGAATTGTCCACAGAGTAAGTAAGTAAGCAGTTATGTTTGAAATATTTTTGGTTTTTTTTCTTTCATGCATAAACTTGAAAGTGATGATTAATTTTTAAGCTTCTGTAAATATGAGTGTTCTATGAAGGTTTGCATTGTTTATTTTTTGGAATAGGGCCTCATGATATAGCTCAAACTATCCTGAAACTCAGAATAAAGAACAGGCTAGCCTTAGACTCACAGAGATTTACCTGCCTCTGCCTCCAGAGTGGTAAGATTAAAGGTTTGTGCCACCACACCCAGCCAATTATGAATTTTGATTTCTAAGATATGTTATAAAGGAATAAATAGCATCCAAAATTTCAAGATACTCCAGTTTTTCATTCAAAATGATTACATCTACATTAAACATTTATTGCTTGTTTTCAAACTTAGTTCATTGAAAACCTAGGTTTCGTCTGTTGTCTGTTTCCAAATATTTTATGTAATATTAAAAATCTTTTATGTACTTATAAAAACTCATTAGACTTCTGATTCTTTAGCTTCTAGAATATTCTTGAAATGTTTTTGATATGTTCCTCTTCATTGGACTTATAAAATTAGTTTAGATGTAGAGCTCTGACCTAGTCCGATAATTTAAATGTGTATCTTTGATATCATGGACATTCTAATTTACCCAACATTTATTTTCTCTCTCAGGCTCATGTCATTTTGGTATCATCTCCTTTTATCATCATCTGAGTACTGATAAAATATTTAATTGCACAGGAGAATTTTCAGGATGCTTTCAGTCATCAATAATGTCTGTTTGCTTATCCATGAGCCAAAAGTTCTAATATGCTTCCACGAGGAAAATTAATGAACAGAATACCACTTTAGTTCTTGTATAGATAAGTGATATCATTTTTCATGTTAGAGAAATGGCTCAAGAAATACTAGTTCAGGGAAAGATCTCTCAGAAAACTATTTTTTTGTACCTGTTGAAGTACACATGTTCTTTCAACTGGAGTACACAATTTAGTCACTCAATAGATGTTATTAATTTTGGTAGATAGATAGTTTAGTTATACACCATTGATTAATTTTACATGATATAAGGTGAATATGGTGAGAGCTTTTTAGGTTATTATCAACTGAAAAACAAAATAGTATTCATAAGTAACATCCACATCCAAAATATTTTTAACTAGGTTAATTACAGGATAATAAAAATGTAATAATTGGCCATGCTTTTGGGGTTGTATGTTTTAAAAGTGATAATATTTGACTTAAAATTCTTAAGCTTTTGGAAAATAAGAATTTTTTTTTCAGTTAGGATTTAGTATATATGTGCACTTCAAATAAAAGTTATATTTGATTAAAATTATGCCTGGTATATTCTGTGTGACTGCCTTGGGTTATAAAACATATTTTAATATAAGTAAAACTAAAAGATATGCTATTTTAATTTTGTATTTTAAATAAAAACCTTCATCTAGAAATAAGCAAGCAAGCAGATACATTCTAACACCTGCATCCTCAGGGAAGAATCTGTGGCATCCTTCCAAGGCCCAGGGAAATCCCAGAAGACGGAGTAGAAAGAATATAGAGGCCAGAGGTTGAAGAGGACTACAGAAAAAGAGTACAGAAATAGGTATGGCAGGGCCATTGAACTCATAAACTCACAGCAGTTACAAATCACATAAACAAGATGTGCACAAGATCAAGCCAACTAAAATCCCAGCATGGTTGGTGGTGGAGATGCTCATGAAGTCCCATCTGTAGCTAAGGAGCGCTTGGGAGCTGAAGCCTCTTGGCATAGAGAGAGTAGGTTTTCTCTACAAGTATAGGCTCTGAGAGGCTGCCCATGCACCACTGGTTGGTTCTACACCTAAGCACATATATGCATCATCACTAATTGAGCCCAGTGATTACTTAAAAATTAGAAACAGAGGACATGAGGTTGGGAGCGAGATGTGATGGAGTCTCTGAGAGAAGTTGGAGAGGGAATGTCCAAGATGGACAAGATTAAATTATATTGTATACATGTGTATACTTCTCAAAGAAAAAATTAAAATTTTATTTAAAATTATCCTCAAGATGGTAGATTCCTGGACAGCCCACTAAGTAAAACATTTTATCTTGGACCAGATAGAGACTCAAAAGAGATGATGAAAATGATCTGATGCTATGAAAACAGCCCTTATAGAATTAATCTACTGTTAGGTTCTTGGCTCAGTAGTGTTTAACTGAGGCTTTCCATTCATCATTCTGAGTGATCCAACCTATCTTCAGCATATAGAATCCACCAAGTAAGAGTTCAATATTTTCAATTATGTTCCTTTTTTTGTTTACTACATGATAAAGAGTCATTTCTTTCCTTCTCAGAATCTCTAATTTTACTCTTACTACCTCCTTTTCCCCTCACCCCAAACAAACATTCTTTTCCATCACAGTCCCAATTTATCTATTTATATCACCTTTCTGTACTTTATCTGATCAATTTCTACTCTTCAGTGGGCCTCAGACTCGACTTGCTTGACCTGGGAAGTATTACACCAATCCTCTTAGTCCATTTCCTTCTACTTGTTCTTGTTCAGACAGGTACTTTTCCACAGCCTTTTCCTGACAGGATTTGCTTAGTCATCTCTATTCACCATCAGAGGACTTACTCCCCAAAGCCTGGCCTAACCATGTGTCTGATTTGAGAACATAGTTGGAAGGGGCTCTACTAACAATAGAGAATGAAATGGAAGGGAAGGAGGGGGAGATGGAAGATGCTATTTAGTAGAAAATATTTTAAAAATATTTTAAATTAATCTACTGATGGAAGGAATACTGTTACCTCCCAGGAAGCTGCAATGAAGGTGTGTAATATGTCAACATCTCGAATAGCAACAGGCTCAGATGTCTGTGATGGTACACCAAATGAAAACCTCTTATGAGAAGTCACCTGATACATTCAAGTTGAAAATGAGGATGAAATAGCCCCCTAACCAGGGTAGATTAATATCAATATACACCATCATTAACCCCAGAGTTCCTTTGCTATTGTGAGACTGGTCATTCTTACTAACTTTTCCCTCTACCTTTTTATTTCTAGTCACCTAAGACTATAGCCTGAGGACTTACACTTATATTTTAGTTAATAAAAAAATCTACAGCAAATTTCCTTGAATTAAAATATCTACCCTTCTTTAAACATGGGCCAGAGTATCATGATTAAGATAATTTGCATAGTCTAGGAGTCTAGACAATTGTATCTAAGTATATGACCTTGAGTAAGTTACATTTCTAAACTTTCCTTTGACCCTCCAATCAAGAAATGGTTTGACTGTGTTTGTGTAATGGTATGTAAAAATATGTTGTAAACTCAAAGTGCTGTGAGGTCACAACTTAGCACACATTGACAACAGGGTCATGGGCAGGAAGCTGTTCTCCATGAAGATTGTTGAGTATCCCTTACTATGTAGGATCCATGGTGATGAAGAAGACTTTCCACTTCATCCTGGAGTTGGATTGAAGGATTTGGGATGAAGACTGTTTGTCTAAAGTGATATTAATAAGAACCCTCTCTTTTCAGGTCGTCTCAAGGAAAGACTCCCTATTTTATTATTTGCTACTCTAAAAATTCACCCAGACTTTTAAAATATCTTGAATCTTCTCTGTCTCTGCCTAAATTTAGATTATATTTATATTAGTGGTGAGTACCATTCTTTCCTTCCTTAGATATGTGAGTACTATTTTTGTGTGCAAGTAAGCTTAAAAAAATGGCTGTCTAAATATTTAACCAGAGTTATTTTAAAAGAATTTCATTATTTATCTTCTTTATGATTTATATTATTACGTTCCATGTCTGTAGTTCTGGTTTATCATAAGCAACCCATCTGCTTCAACAACCAAATTGGAACATTCATGTAAGATGAGTTCAGATCCCATAAACATGACAAGAGATGGATTACATTTAGTCTTTCTCCATGTTTAACCAACTTAATTTGTTTCCTATGCAGAAGAGGTTCCACATTTACTTAATATATGTTAGCACTTAGAAGCATAGCTAGAAACAAGGCAGAGGTCTTAACCTATTCATAAATAAATGAGAAGATTCCTGTCGGACTGAAAGAGAGAGAGAGAATTTATGTCAAACAATCAGGAATTTAATACATAGTGGTCTTTTAGGATGTCCAGTTTGTGTACATACTCTTAAGGCATGATTACGAATAACTTCACTTCCTATAAACAATGTGACTGAGGAAATTACTCACAGATACAACAAAAAGGGGAAGAAAGGTAAGACCCTTTAACTAAAGCCAATAAGTGGATTACTTTCCCTGAAAAGGTTAAAAATGGCAGATTTATTTTTCGCTGCCATAATATTTGTCTTTGTTAGGCCAGCTATCTGAGGTATTCTCCAGGAGATGCAGGACTCGCTGAGACGTCACTTCATGACCCCAGGTTCAAAGTTACACCAGAACCTGGGGGGGGGGGGGCAGGTTCTCCTCTTGGAGTGTGGGGACTGGCCAAGCCTTAACAGAAAGCACAGTCTGTTGGCTGAATGAAAGTATTGATGGTGCTTTAGGGAAAGCAATGATTATACTGGATTTCCCTTTCCCCTGATAGAGGTCAAATAGAGGACTTTTTAGTGGAAGTACAAAAGTCATTCAGTTTTTACTCTTCAGGTAAAACGAGCTATGTCACATTATTAGTGAAAATGTGATTAACTGTTAAAGCAACATAGGTTGTAATGATCTATAAAGCTATTTTTCTCCAAGTTATGGATTCATTGCTCAGCTGCACTAAATATATGTTGTACTAGGATCATGCAAGTCATGAATACTAAAAATAAAAATAAACATATTTCTTTGATGATGATTTATGACTAAACAATTTGAGGCTAATACATTCACATTACGGGATACACATACAAATGTGACATAATGGAGTGGGCCTTTAAGATAGACTGCCATTACTTCGGGAAATATGGGCAGTGCCTCAACTCCATCACAGTGTTTGCCCCATAATGTTTTGAGAGCCCATGACTGATGTTTCAACTTGCAGTGTTTTGGTTACTAAATTCCATACTTAGCAAGAAAATGGTTTCATTAAGCCTCATTGAGGACTTTGAAACCTACATCTAACACATGGGGATATAAGACACTGGTGAGAATTAATGCGCAGAGTTGGTCAAAAAATTGGGTGGCTTCTCTCAGGGAAGATACTGAATTTATAACGAAGCACATGAACAGTGTCTAGGCAGCAGTGAACCCAGTGACGCAGAGCCACAGTCCGTGGATGGTCCTCTGTGTCTCTTCTTTGATCTTTTCAGAATACTTCTCAGAGACCATAAATGCCTTGCTTGTGCGCTGCAGTTACTCCTTCATATATTGTGATAGGAACTTCAGTCACACTCAGATTTTATAGCAAAGTTAAAGGCTACACAGAACCTGAACTCTGTGTTATTAAGCATTTGTGTGTCTGTCTATGGCGTGTGTGTGTGTGTGTGTGTGTGTGTGTGTGTGTGTGTGTGTATGCCCATGGGCCAGAAGTGGACAGTTTTCACCTTGTTTTTCTGAGACGGAATCTCTCAATAACCATGGAATTCACTAAACAAGCAAGACTTGTTGGCCAATGAATTCTAGTCATCTGTCTATCCCTGTCCCACTGAGGTAACAGACACAGACTACCTCACTGGACTTTTAGGTGGGTGCTGTGGACCTGAACTCAGGGTCCATGCTGTGTGTGAAGCACTTTCCCTTCTAAGCTTCTTCCCCAACCCTTGACTTTCTTTGTAAGTTTCTGTGTCTTCCTGTCTTGTATACCTTTCAAGGTTCACACTCGGTCCATATGTCTTTGTTGCATTCAATGGACCATTATTTCCCCTACCCTCTCTCATTGTCTTTGATCTTTTGCCCCCCTTTTTCCTTCCCATATCACCTTGTTTCTTACTAAATCAGAACAGAATGTAAGCTAGCCTACAGGTATCAGTAGTGTATGCTTGGCACGGCCCATGGTTTGCTTAAAGAAAGGAAGAAGGTTTTGTGGTACCAAGAGAGAGCTGCAACCTTTATGGGAGTGTATGTGAGTCCCTCTTCCAGTTCTTATACTGAATTTTAAACTTTCTTTGCCTCAGTTGAAGTGGACGTGTTCCTTTGGTAGCAATCTTTTTTCCGTTTTTACAATATGGATAATATGATAATTATATCAATACTGTGTCAGATTTCTAACAGTGAGAGAGCAAGTTGAAAGAAGAACAAAAAGAAGCTAGTGAAGGTGCGAATATGCTTTATGTGAGCATTGTGAATACTGGACACAGGGACAGCACCGTGCACATTTAATTTATGTAGCTGATAATCAAAGCTAACAGGACCCTGGCACTATTATGGAGGCAATATATTTTTTTTGAAGGTGCACAGTCTTAAACAACTTCTTTACACTTTAGGGTCACACATGCTTTGTTTTAACACAAAGTAGATATGTTTGTTCCCTTGTTCCATTTCATTTTCTTGGAAAAAAAATTAATTCATTATGAGCCAGCTGAATCCTGCTTACTGTATATGAAGTGAAGTCACTCTTCCCCTTTACACTCTCACCCTGAGAATTTCCTCAGCATACCCTTATTCCTCACCCATGTCTTAATTTTTCCAGTATCCATCTTTTTTTTTTTCAGAGTACTGTTTTAAAAGCTGGATTGTGGCCTAGCAGCTGGCAGAGTTTAGCAGACACCCACACAAGGAGTTATACTTCCAATGGAAGGAAATTTAGTGCACATAAGGGAAAACCTGTGTGAGGTGTTGGCTTTTCCAGTTCTCTTTGTATTTGTGTGCATTTTCTTACACATTGATTAATGCTCTGCTAAGTGAAACTTAACTCTTTGGTAAAGAATGAGAGGCAGCATGGTAAACAAGTCATTTGTTTCAATGAGGCCAGTTAAATTGAAGCACAGTAAGTGGAGAGATTGATCATAGACCGGAAGAGACTCTTAAAACCTCTCACTTCGATGAAGGATGAGAAAGCATCTCTTGTTCTGGAAACTTCCAGTGTGAATTTTTTTCCAGGTCACAGTCCCAATTAAAACTGAAAAAAACATCATGATACCTGCTGAACTCCACTGGACTGACAGTGCAGTCAGATCCAACAGTAAATAAATTTATTTCCTATTGCTCAACACTGACTTCAAGTCTCTAAGTTTGACTAAACCACTCACATAACTACACATTGAATATTGACCATTACTGTTCTGACAGTGACAAAAGTAACTCACCATCCTTAAATCAAGGAAGATGACACTGCAGGTAAGACCCCAATCTGAAACCTGTCTCTGTAAAGCTATCTGCAGGTTTTTCACTCTCATTTTATCTTCACTCACTTTTTCTTTTTCTTTCTTTTTTAAAAATCAGATTATGGAGCTGAGTTAGAACAAAGCTGGATGATGAAGCTAGATTGCTTAGTTAAGTGTAAACTCATATAGACTTCTAACTCAGTAATCTTGTAAGAAGAAATGCTCAACAGTCTATTTTATTTAGAAATAAAGTTACAGCTATGCACTTATTCTACCCAAGAAGATAAATTATCAAAACAAATGCTAGATTTCTTTTAAAGCCTATTCTAAGAGGAAAATGATCATAGATGTAATTTAGTGTGATGTATAAGTGTTATAGGTTAACAAGCTAAATCCATGATTGAAGAAGCCCGTCCGTTTATGCTGTTACTGGTCTAGAGCCACAGTTCGTTAATTTCATCCCTCTCCTTTTTTCAGTTCTATTTGCTCATCCCTCCCTTCCTTCTTTCTCAAGTATATGACTCCATATTTACTGGTCATCTATTGGAGAAAAGCTGTAACAAAATAAAAAATCCTTCTCTACTCCAGAAGGACTTTTGAGAGAGACATGCAAGTGAACAAGTGGAGTGCCTTCATAGTGAAGGAATAACAGACACAGATGGTGCCTGAGAGGAATGCAGATCTCAAGGGAGCATAGGCTCCCCTAAGGAAGCAGAAACCATCACTTTAAGGATGTTGCAGTTTATTACAGCAAAGAGGCACAAGCCAGCAGCAGAAATGCCTGTCTGGACAACACGTCCGAAACAAGAGAAGGTTCTGAGCTGATAACTGTATGGCTGTGGCAAGGCAGGGTGCACAGTGATAGAAGATGAAGTCCAATGCGTTAAAGGTAAATTGAATTCTAAGGCATTAGAGGTTTATAAAGTGCAGTTAAAAAGTAAGAAAGTTGCTAGATAGTACATTTTAATCATAATGGCATCATCTATGGTGGTAAATAATAGAATGATAATCCCAATACAAAGGACACAGGTTTTGAATAGTCCTTGGCATCTGTAGGGAGGAGGAAGTGGTCAATGAGTCTTAAAATAGTAGCATATCTGTGAAGCACTGCCTTCTTACATAAACATTATTTATTGTATCTTTACTTCTTGTTTCTCTGTAGTGCTACTCTTTTGTTTTTAATTTATTTATTTATTACTTCAGGTTACATCTCCAATGTAGTGTCCTCTTTCTACCTGAGTGGAGTGCCCCTACATAACAGTCCCCTGCCCCAGTTCAGCAGTCATATGAGGGCCAAGAGCCTCCTCATACACTGGGGGGATACAAGGCAGCACCAGTAGGGCAAAGTGTCTCACTGATAGGAAAAAAATGTCTATGTTCATGTTCCCTTTGGTGCATTCGTTGTAGTATAGTTATCCTGTACTATATGGCTAAAAATCCAACTATAAGTGAATAGATGCCATGTGCATCATTCTGAGTCTGGGTTAGGTAACTCAGGATGAGCTTCTCTAGTTCCATCCATTTGGTTGCAAATTGCATGATTTCATTGTTTCTGATAACTGAGTAGTATTCCATTGTGTAGAGGTACCACAATTTTTTAATCCATTCTTTGGGGAGGGACATCTGGGTTGTTTCCAGTTTCTAGCTATTACAAATAAGGCTGCTATGAACATAGATGAGGAAACTTCCTTGTGATTCAGTGAGGAGTCATTTGGATGTATACCCAGAAGTGCTATAGCTGGGTCCCGAGGCAAAGCTATTCCAAGTTTTCTAAGATATCGCCAGACTGACTTCCATAGTGGTTGCACAAGCCCGAACTCCCACCAGCAATGGAGGAGAGTTCCCCTTTCTCCACAGCCTCGCCAGCATGTGCTGTCTGTCATATGAGCTTTTGAACTTAGCCTTTCTGACAGGTGTGAGATGGAATCTCAGAGTCATCTTGAGTTGCATTTCTCTGATGATTAAGGATGTTGAGCTCATCTTATTGCAACCTTTTGTTTGCCAACATTGCTTACAAAGGTCAGTGGTCATGCTGGCTGAGGGCCAGAGGCTAGGCTCTATTTTTTTTTTTCTTCCAGGTTCTTTACTATTGTTGCTTACAGACATCCATATCTCAGCTCATCTTTCTTCCTTGAAGGTCTTCCTTTTTCAGGGTCCTATCTTCCTAAATATACTATTTATTTTTCTAGTAAGGAATTTTAAGTCAATCTCTTAGCCTCTAAACCTCAAATTCTGTTCTTCGGCATCTTTATTTGAGTACCTGGTTCCCCTTGAAATGAGGTGAGATGTGCTCATTCTTCTTTCTCCTGATTCCCACTGATAACTGTGCCATCCTCTACCTGAGTTGGTACTTGAAAGTCTACCTCAGCTTCCCACATTCCCTTTTCAACAATTTGCCAGGTTTAATTTCCTAAGTCCCAAGGATATTTTCTATTTTTGTTTGACTCTCTAAAAAAAACCAAAAACCAAAAAAAAAAAAAAAAACCAACCAACCAACCAAACAAACAAACAAAAAAATCCACCTGCTTTCCCTTTAATTTGTCCCAAGATTGCCTAGAAGAGAGTTTTAAATGGTTTCCCTTCTTGGCAAGACCATCCTTTGAAACTTCATACATCGGGGAGAAACCTGCATTTCCAGTCCTGTTGTTGCCTACTGTCCACAGACATCGCTTTTAACTCTCTTTTATCCAGGTGCAGTGCTCCTTGAGATGTGTTATGGGGTAGCCAGCTGGGGAAAGGAAAGTCAGTGGATCAACCTCCCAACCCCTACCGCTTCTCAGATGACACAGCAGCGGTTGCTCTTCTTCACTCATTCATTCACATTGGTTTTTCTGATTGGTATGAGAAGTACTTTGCTGCTAAAATACACATGTGAAAGCCAACCCCCAGTTTGTGGCACACAGTCCCTGACCCTGTTTATACTGGTTTCCCCCCTTTGAAGTCCATGTTCAGCGTCTGTGCTTTGTCTACCTAGAGAATCTCTGGTGTACAAATTCAAATCTTTCTCTTACGCTATCCCAAAGAAAACTTATAGAAAGCCGTTTAGTTAAAAAAAAAAAAAGAAAGAAAACAAATCTCTTCTATAATTCCTAATGCATAGGCTATAAACACCTCCAGATTGTTTCTATCATGATGGGTCTTTCATTTGAGCATCAGCTTGTCCCAGCACCTGTGGTGAAGGAAACATTCTTAGTTAAGTTGGCTCCTCCTCCTGCCACTGTGATGGCTGAGGTAACAAAGCCAAGTATTGTTCTCTGAGGGAAAAAAGGAAAATAGTAATAACTGTATCTTAGGTGTTTAAGATGATTGATAATTTTTGCTTTTCTTTGTTTTAACATTTGGAGCCAGGATCTTGTGTATATCAACTTGATCATAACTTTGATATGTAACTGAGGCTGTCCTTAAACCCTTGAGTCTCCTACCCCAGTTTCCTTGAGCCATCATGTTGGACTAAGATAACTGCTTTTAAAGTTAAGTGCAGGTTCAATCAAAGCTGAAGTCACAGATTTAGGAGCTTGTCAGAATAATAAAATATTGGATACCGCAGATTGACTGCTGGAATGACGAGAAGGGAGAATATTTCTCAGAAGAGAAAAGGGCAAGGCTATAGTGCTCGGCTCCTTCTGCACCAGTGAGTGGATTTCCCATTGCCCTACTCTGTGTGGCTAGCCATGAGGACCAGTACACTATTTGCTTCTGCCAGCCCTCTCCTTTCCTGTTCAGGAGCAGCATTGACAGACGACTTACCCTTGTGAATATGTGCACTAAACTTATCATATACTTTGCTGGCTTTGCTTCAGGAGATGATGCTCCTGAGAACACAGGAGATAAGTACCTGTGCTGGTTAGTGCTGGCCCTCTGCCATGCCCCAGAGGAGACCTGGGAAACACAGGTAAGTCCATTTGCCTGCATAGAGCCTCCTGGGTAGGATGTTGTAGACCCAGTCCAGGATCTAAATCCACCTGGCTCCAAATCCTGACAATATCTCCACTCACTCCTCAACCTTAGCAAGTTCTATTTTTTTTTTTTTTAACTAAACTGGTTGGTATTCACATGTGTTCAGGTAACAGATTTGGACTGTGTACAAATTAGAAAAGTTACAAGAGAAATGACCCTATAGTCCCAAATTTCACCTCGTTGAGCCCTAGGGCTTCATACTATTTTAAATGAGATAAAAACTCATCTGAAACATAATTTCTGTTGACTGGATAGTCCATATGTCATAATGAGCTTCTAAAATCAAAGTATGTTGGCACCAAGTGAGTTTGTTTTAAGAAGATCCTGTAAGCATTGATACACGGGCTTCCTTAGGGTCTCCCAAATTAAAGGCCATCTTACCCACTCTGTGAGTTCCTGTTTTATTCTCACAGACATGAAGTTGATAGTTCCCTGCAGATGTAGAGTCACAGCTGACATTTCTGTTTTAAGTATCTTGGATCTCATATATATATATATATATATATATATATATATATATATTTAACAAACAGTGGTCCATGGACCTCACACATCCAAACAGGGATACTGTTTCAAAGCCCAGATTTCTGAACTTAACATGAGATTTGTCACCTTAGAACATTCAAGAATAAGCCCCGAGAATCTGCTTCTTAGTTCTTTGAAATGAACACTGAAGAGGGTGTGGTGATGGTCATTTTGGAAGAAAAAGAGTGCTAAGCACAGTTGTTTAAAGTATGTGGACATTTAATACTCACTGTTAGCCTTACTTAGAAGCTGTGTTTTTTATTGCAAGCTGCCAAATGCCTTTTAGCCAGGGATGTTCCGTGGTAATGAATTGCAAGCACCTCTGCCCTGCGAGTGTGCACATGTGTGGGAGCTCTTCAAACTCCTCAACAGCTTGCCATTTTGCTAGGCTGGTTAGCCAGATAGCCCCTACCATCTGCCTGACTTTGTGACTCTCTTGTCAGAGTGATTCTTTTACCACCCCCTTTCATTTTCTTGTTTAGTTTTGGTTTGTATTTGTCACCGAGAGAATATATGTATTTTTCTGCCTCCCCAAGTTCTCTTTTGATCAGAAATGACCCATGTTCCTTATAACTTAATTCTCAGGATGCCCTGCCCAGGAGCATCATGGGTCTTCTTGCACAGATGTGAAATTGAGTCTAAAGTATATCATTTCATGTTCCAGGGTCATAGATGCAGGGACCTAGAATGGGACTCAAAGCTACCTGCCCGAGTCCTGATCCTGCCTGTTCTCATCATATCTTCACCTCATCGACTTATAAGATGATAAATACAGATATAACTAGGATCACATTCCCAC
>CAJQZJ010033087.1:2261430-2329427 GCA_907164525.1 Lophiomys imhausi | reverse complement strand
CCCCCTCAGAGACCTGAGAGGGATAAATATATCTGATTTTATAGGAAGTACAGGGTCTGCAGCTTCCCAAACTAAGAAATGACATACCAGTGGCTGCCTGGACAGTTCCCATTTTCTTTCCATACATTACAGCATCACTCTTCAGTTGTTTGGCCCCGCTTCTCTGACAGACATTGATTGTAGAGCAGGGGTTATGAAGAACTTACCTACCCTGTCTTGGCAGAGCTAGGCTGTCGACTTACCTGCTTCCAGGTTTTGTCCTTTTTGGACAGCATTCTGTCTACAGTTGGAGCAAGGGGCTTTTCCTACCAAGAGATAGGCTTGCGACTAATTCAATCATCTCCCACTGGAGATTCTTCGATGCTCATCTTCTACATGGAAGAGAATAGGGGGTGCTGTCAGGAGTTGATATGTCTTGATATAAAAAAATCTAAAGTTATGAAAACATCTTTAATTGCCATATTCTGCAGATCTCTTGAGGTTTTTGAAGGGGCCCATCTATCTCTTATATTAGGGTAAGCAGATGTTGCTTGTCTCTTAGCAGGTTTATTTCTGATTAGCTTAGCAAGTAACTATAATAGGCTGTCATAGTACGTAACAGAATGACTGGCTTGCATAACCATTAGTTTGCATTTCTTAATTATCCTAAACAGATCATGACAGTAATTAGTAAAAGGCCGAAACATTACATTTCATTTTTTTTTTTACCTCCTAACCCTTCCATCCCATTTCTCTGGGGTGGGGTGTCCTTATGTAACAGTCCCTCATCTCAGTTGAGAGGTCGTATGAGGGCCAAGAGCCTCTTCATTCATTGGGGACCTACGAAGCAGTACCATCAGTGAAAAGTGTCTCGTTGCCCGCGAGAGAGAACTACTAAACAAACAAACTAATAAGCAGACAATAGATAAAAAAGACTAAAAAATAGAAAAAAATGTAACTAATATATAAAAATAAATTAAAAATAAGAAGTCTATGTCTAAGTTCCCTTTGGTGTGTAAGTTGTAGTATCGATACATTCTACTATATAGCTAAAATCCTACTATAAGTGAATAGATGCCATATGTGTCCTTCTGAGTCTGGGTTAGCTCACTCAGGATGAGCTTTTCTAGTTCCATCCATTTGATGGCAAATTGCATAGTTTCATTGTTCTTGATAGCTGAATAATATTCCATTGTGTAGATGTACCACAGTTTTTTAACCCATTCTTCGGTTGAGGGACATCTGGGTTGTTTCCAGTTTCTAGCTATTACAAATAAGGCTGCTATAAACATAGATGAGGAAACTTCCTTATGATTCCGTGAAGAGGCATTTGGGTGTATACCCAGAAGTGATATGGCTGGGTCCTGAGGCAGAGCTATACAAGTTTTCTAAGATATCACCAGACTGACCTCCATAGTGGTTGCACAAGCCTGCATTCCCACCAGCAATGGAGTAGGGTACCCCTTTCTCCACACCCTCGCCAGCATGTGCTGTCACTTGAGTTTTTGATCTTAGCCATTCTGACAGGTGTGAGATGGAATCTCAGAGTCATCTTGAGTTGCATTTCTCTGATGATTAAGGATGTTGAGCATTTCTTCAAGTGTCTCTCAGCCATTAGGGATTCCTCCTTTGTGAATTCTCTATTTAGCTCTGTCCCCCATTTTTTGATTGGATTATTTGGTTTCTTGACATTTAATATCTTGAGTTCTTTGTAGATTTTGGATATTAGCCCTCTGTCAGATGTGGGGTTGGTGAAGATTTTCTCCCAGTCTGTAGGCTGCCGTTTTGTTCGAATGACAGTGTCCTTTGCCTTACAGAAGTTTTTCAGTTTCATGAGGTCCCATTTATTGATTATTGATCTCAAGTCCTGAGCTGTTGCTGTTCTGTTCAGGAAGTTGTCGCCTGTGCCAATTAGTTCGAGGGATTCTCCCACTTTATCTTCTAGTAGATTTAGTGTGACCGGCCTTATGTTAAGGTCTTTGATCCACTTGGACTTAAGTTTTGTACAAGGTGATAATTATGGGTCTGACTTCATTCTTTTACAAATAGACATCCAGTTGGACCAGCACCATTTATTGAAGATGCTGTCCTTCTTCCATTGTGCCGTTTTGGCTTCTTTGTCAAAAATTAGGTGGCCATAAGTGTGTGGGTCTATTTCTGGATCTTCAATTCAATTCCATTGATCTACTGGTCTGTTTCTATACCAATACCATGCTGTTTTTACAACTATTGCTCTGTAGTACAGCTTGAAATCTGGAATGGTAATACCTCCAGATGTTTTTTTATTGTACAGGCTTGATTTAGCTATTCTGGGTTTTTTGTTGTTCCATATGAAATTGAGACTAGCTCTTTCCAAGTCTATAAAAAATTGTGTTGGTATTTTGATAGGAATTGCATTGAATCTATATATTGCTTTTGGTAGGATGGCCATTTTTATTATGTTGATCCTACCTATCCATGAGCATGGGAGATCTTTCCATCTTCTAAAGGCCTCTTCCATTTCTTTCTTCAAGGGCTTGAAGTTCTTGTTGTATAGGTCCTTTACTTGCTTGGTTAGAGTTACCCTCAGGTATTTTATGTTGTTTGTGGCTATTGTGAAGGGGGTTGTTTTGCTTATTTCTTTCTTAGCCCATTTGTTTGTTGTATAAAGAAGGGCTTCTGATTTTTTTGAATTAATTTTGTATCCAGCCACTTTGCTGAAGGTGTTTATCAGCTGTAAGAGTTCTCTGGTGGAATTTTTGGGGTAGCTTATGTATATTATCATATCATCTGCAAATAGGGATAATTTGACTTTTTCGTTTCTGATGTTTATCCCCTTGATGTCCTTTAGTTGTCTTATTGCTCTAGCAAGAACTTCAAGTACTATATTGAAGAGATATGGTGAAAGTGGACATCCTTGTCTTGTCCCTGAGTTTAGAGGAAATGCTTCAAGTTTCTCACCATTTATTTTGATGTTGGCCAATTGCCTGCTGTATATTGCCTTTATTATTTCTAGGTACGGCCCTTGTATGCCCATTCTCTCCAGAACTTTTAGCATGAAGGGGTGTTGAATTTTGTCAAATGCTTTTTCTGCATCTAGCGAGATTATCATGTGGTTTTTTTCTTTCATCTTGTTTATATGGTGAATGACGTTGATAGACTTTCGTATGTTGAACCATCCCTGCATCCCTGGCATGAAGCCTATTTGATCATGGTGTATGATACTTTTGATGTGTTCTTGAATTCGGTTTGCTAGTATTTTATTAAGTATTTTTGCATCTCTGTTCATGAGGGAGATTGATCTGAAGTTCTCTTTCTTTGTTGGGTCTTTGTGTGGTTTAGGAATCAGGGTGATTGTGGCCTCGTAGAATGAGTTTGGCAATGTTCTTTCAGATTCTATTTGGTGAAACAGTTTGAAAAGTATTGTTGTTAGCCCCTCTTTGAAGGTCCAGTAGAATTCCATGCTAATGCCATCTGGCCCTGGGCTTTTTTTGTTTGGGAGATTTTTAATGATTTTTTTCTATTTCCTTAGGGGTTATAGGGCTGTTTAATCTGTTTATCTGATCTTGATTTAGCTTCGGTAGGTGGAATCTATCAAGAAAATTGTCCATTTCACTTAAGTTTTCAAATTTGGTGGAGTATCGATTTTTAAAGTAGGATCCAAATATTCTCTGGAGTTCCTCAATGTCTGTTGTTATTTCACCCTTTTCATTTCTGATTTTGTTGATTTGTGTTTTCTCCCTCTGTCTTTTAGTTAATTTGGCTAAGGGTCTGTCTATTTTGTTGATTTTCTCGAAGAACCAACTCTTGGTTTCATTGATTCTTTGTATAGTTCTTTTTGATTCTAAGTTGTTGATTTCAGCCCTAAGTTTGATGATCTCCTGCCTTCTGCTCCTCTTGGGAGTGTTTGCTTCTTTTTTTTTCCAATTCACCCAGTTTAGCTGTTAATTCGCTAATATGAGCTGTCACAATTTTCTTTTTGAAGGCACTTAATGATATGAACTTTCCTCGTATCACAGCTTTCATTGTGTCCCATAGGTTTGGGTATGTTGTGTCTTCATTTTCGTTGGATTTTAAGAAGTCTTTGATTTCCTTCTTTATTTCTTCCCTGACCCAGTGGTCCTCTAGTAAAGAGTTGTTCAATTTCCATGTGAGTGTAGACTTTCTGTTGATTCTTTTGCTATTGAAGTCCAGCTTTATTCCATGGTGGTCTGATAAGATACAAGGGGTTATTTGAATTTTCTTGTATCTGTTGAGGCTATCTTTGTGTCCAACTATGTGGTTGGTTTTGGGGGAGGTTCTCTGAGGTGCTGAGAAGAAGGTGTATTCTTTTGTGTTTGGGTGAAACGTTCTGTAGATATCTGTTAGGTTCATTTGGTTCATGATCTCTGTTAGACTCATTATTTCTCTGTTTGGCTTCTGACTTGATGATCTGTGCATAGTTGTGAGTGGGGTGTTGAAGTCTCTCTCCCACTATTAAAGTGTTTGGATCGATGTGCGATTTAAGTTTTAGAAGCGTTTCTTTTATAAATGAAGCTGCCTTTGTATTTGGGGCATAGATGTTCAATATTGCGATGACCTCTTGGTGTATATTTCCTTTAATGAGTATGTAATGCCCTTCTCTGTCTTTTGTTATTAACTTCAATTGGAAGTCTATTTTGTTTGATATTAGGGTGGCTACTCCAGCTTGTTTCCTGGGTCCATTTGCTTGGAAGACCTTTTCCCTGCCCTTTACTCTGAGGTAGTGTTTATCGTCAATAGTGAGATGTGTTTCTTGTATACAGCAAAAAGATGGGTCTTGTTTACGGATCCAGTCTGTAAGTCTGTGTCTTTTTATTGGCGAGTTGAGTCCATTGATGTTGATGGATATTAGTGACCAGGGGTTGTTATTTCCCATTATTTTGGTATAGCTGGCTGTCTTGTGTTTCTCTTTTGTTTAGTTGCTGTGGAGGTTTCTATTTCCTCTGTTTTCTTGGGTGTAGTTATCTTCTCTGTGTTGGAATTTTCCTTCTAGGATCTTCTGTAGGGCTGGGTTTGTGAGGAGATATTGTTTGAATTTGATTTTGTCATGGAATATCTTGTTTTCTCCTTCTATGTTGATAGAGAATTTTGCTGGGTATAGTAGTCTGGCTGGGTACCTCTGTTCTCTCAGGGCTTGTAGGACATCCGTCCAGGCCCTTCTAGCTTTTAAAGTTTCTGAGGAGAAGTCAGGTGTGATTCTGATGGGTCTGCCCTTAGCCTTTTTCTCTTACAGCTTTTAATATTCTTTCTTTGTTCTCTATATTTGGAGTTTCTATTATTATGTGGCGAGAGGAGTTTCTTTTCTGATCTAATCTGTTTGGTGTTCTGTAAGCCTCTTGGATTTTTACTGGCATCTCTTTCTTTAGGTTTGGGAAGTTTTCTTCTATGATTTTGTTGAAGAAATTTCCTGGACCATGTAGTTGGGAATCTTCTTTTTCCTCTATGCCTATATTTCTTAGGTTCCATCTTTTCATTGAGTCCTTGATTTCTTGGATGTTGTGGGTGAGAGATTTTTTAGCCTTCTCATTTTCTTTGGATGTTGTACTGATTTCTTCCATCGAATATTCCATGCCTGAGATGCTGTTTTCCATCTCTTGCATCCTATTTTTCATACTCACATCCGTAGTTCCTGTTCTCTTCTCTTGATTCTCCATTTCCTCTTTTAACTCTGACTGTGTTTTCTTTATTGTTTCCATTTCTGTTTTCATGTCTTGAATGGTAGTGTTCGTTTTGTACATTTCCTTCTCCAGTTTGCTTGTTTTTGTCTGGAGATCTTTCATTGCTTTATCCTTTTCCTGTTCAAGCTGGGTCACCTTGGCTTGGAGCTCTTTAATGATGTTATTCGTTGTTTTGACTTGTAGAATTGTGGCTTCTTTGAATTCCTTCATAGTTTTAAGTTCTTCTTGAAGGGACTTTATCACTTTCCATAATGTAGAATTGTCATCGTTTTCATACGTTTCAGTTGTGGTGAGGTGGTTCGGGCTGGACGGAATAGCGTTGCTTTCTTTTGTTGGAGACATTTCGCTCTGTTTTTTTTTTTTTTTTTTTTTTTGCTGTCTTCTGGACTTGGGTCCAAAGGAGGCACTGTGGTGTAGGAGTTGCCTTACTCCACCCCTATAAGGAGAGTCATTCAGTCCCGCCTCCCAGGTGGGGACCTAATTAATTCAGGTGGAGGAGCTGTGCACAAGTAAGCTCTGATTCCCCGCTGGAAGGGCCCTTACTAGTACTAAAGTTCAATATAGGACAGTTTCAAATATCTCACAGTTTGCTCGGGGTTGGTTCCTGTAGGGGGTAAATCTGCAGTTCAGCTCCAATAGCCTTGCAGCTCCTGAGGCTTGGAAGCTGGCCTGTGATGTCACAGACTGGGATCTGAAGGCGCTTTGCAGTGGAGTTACTTCACTTCCAAGGGTCGCAACCTTTCCCAGATAATTGGATCATCTCTGTGAGACCTGGGAGTGCCTAGCAGGGTGGGGATTATCTCTGCGTGGTTTCTGAATCTGCTGGCTGGGTATTAGGTTGGAACTTACCGGGTATTTCTCCTTTTGGGGGGATGGGTTATCCCGATTTCTGGGTCTAGAGGCTTCCTAGCGTGTCTGAGAGTTGGAAGGGGCATCCTGCCCAGGCATCTTCCGTGGTCCCTGTGTAGCTGGGTGAGATTTAGGAGGGGTCATGCCCTTTGTACAGCGTCCTGTAACACTTGCCGCCTTGTGACTTTTGACCCCGAAATCAAAATACGTCCGTGCTGGCCGCCGCCATCTTGGATCCCCTTCCCTTATTTCTTTCTCGGTATATTTGTTTGTTGTATAAAGAAGGGCTTCTGATTTTTTTGAGTTAATTTTGTATCCAGCCACATTGCTGAAGTTGTTTATCAGCTGCAAGAGTTCTTTGGTGGAGTTTTTGGGGTCGCTTATGTATACTAACATATCATCTTCAAATAGGGATAATTTGAATTCTTCATTTCCAATATTTATCCCTTTGATCTCCTTTAGTGGTCTTATTGCTCTAGCAAGGACTTCAAGTACTATATTGAAGAGATATGGTGAAAGTGGACATCCTTGTCTGTCCCTGAGTTTAGAGGAAATGCTTCAAGCTTCTCTCCATTTAATTTGATGTTGGCCACTGGCTTGCTGTATATTGCCTTTATTATTTCTAAGTATGGTCCTTGTATGCCCGTTCTCTCCAGAACTTTTAGCATGAAGGGGTGTTGGATTTTGTCAAATGCTTTTATTGCATCTAGCGAGATTATCATGTGTTTTTTTTCTTTCATCTTGTTTACATGGTGAATTACATTGATAGACTTTCGTATATTGAACCATCCCTGCATTCCTGGGATGAAGCCTACTTGATCATGATGTATGATACTTTTGATGTGTTCTTGAATTCAGTTTGCTAGTATTTTATTAAGTATTTTTGCATCTATGTTCATGAGGGATATTGGTCTGAAGTTCTCTTTCTTTGTTGGGTCTTTGTGTGGTTTAGGAATCAGAATGACAGTGGCCTCATAGAATGAGTTTGGCAGTGTTCTTTCTGTTTCTATGTGGTGGAAGAGTTTGAAGAGTAATGGTGTTAGTTCCTCTTTGAAGGTCCAGTTGAATTCCATGCTGAAGCCATCTGGTCCTGGGATTATTTTTGTTGGGAGATTATTAATGACTGTTTCTATTTCCTTAGGGGTTATTGGGCTGTTTAAGCTGTTAATCTGATTTTGATTTTGTTTTGGTAGGTGGAATTTATCGAGGAAATTGTTCATTTCGCTTAGGTTTTCAAATTTGGTGGAATATAGATTTTTAAAGTAGAACCCGAATATTTTCTGAATCTCCTCAATGTCTGTCGTTATTTCTCCCTTTTCGTTTCTGATTTTGTTGATTTGGGTTCTTTCCCTTTGCCTTTTAGTTAATTTGGCTAGGGGTCTGTCTATTTTGTTGATTTTCTCGAAGAACCAACTCTTGGTTTCGTTGATTCTTTGTATAGTTCTTTTTGATTCTAAGTTGTTGATTTCAGCCCTAAGTTTGATGATTTCCTGCCTTCTGCTCCTCTTGGGAGAGTTTGCTTCTTTTTTTTCCAATTCACCCAGCTTAGCTGTTAATTCACTAATATGAGCTGTCACAATTTTCTTTTTGAAAGCACTTAGTGCTATGAACTTTCCTCGTAGCACAGCTTTCATTGTATCCCATAGGTTTGGGTATGTTGTGTCTTCATTGTCATTGGATTTTAAGAAGTCTTTGATTTCCTTCTTTATTTCTTCCCTGACCCAGTGGTCATCCAGTAAGGAGCTGTTCAGTTTCAATGTGTGTGTAGGCTTTCTGTTGATTCTTTTGCTGTTGAAGACCAGCTTTATTCCATGGTAGTCTGATAAGATACAAGTGTTATTTCAATTTTCTTGTATCTATTGAGACTATCTTTGTGTCCAACTATGTGGTCGATTTTGGAGAAGGTTCCGTGAGGTGCTGAGAAAAAGGTGTATTCCTTTGTGTTTGGGTGAAATGTTCTGTAGATATCTGTTAGGTCCTTTTGTTTCCTTTTGATCTCTGTTAGACTCAATATTTCTCTGTTTGGCCTCAGTCTTGATGATCTGTCCATTGTTGTGAGTGGGGTGTTGAAGTCTCCCACTACCAATGTGTTGTGATCGTCATGCGATTTAAGTTTTAGAAGTGTTTATTTTACAAAAGTAGGTGCCTTTGTATTTGGGGCATAGATGTTCAGTATTGAGATTTCGTCTTGATGAATATTCCCTTTAATGAGTATATAATGTCCTTCTTTGTCTTTTTTTCATTAACTTCAGTTGGAAGTCTGTTTTGTTTGATATTAGGATGGCTACTCCAGCTTGCTCCCTGGGTCCATTTGCTTGCAAAACCTTTTCCCAGCCCTTTACTCTGAGGTAGTTTCTATCTTTGGTAGTGAGATGTGTTTCTTGTATGCAGCAAAAGGACGGGTCTTGCTTGTGGATCCACTCTGTAAACGTGTGTCTTTTTATTGGGGAGTTGAGTCCATTGATGTTGATGGATATTAGTGACCTGGGGTTGTTGTTTCCCATTAGTTTGGTATAGGTGGTGGTCCTGTGCCTCTTTTGGTTTAGTTGCTGAGTGGTTTTCTATTCCCTTTGTTTTGTTGGGTGAAGTTTTCTTCTCTGGGTTGGAATTTTCCTTCTATGATTTTCTGTAGGGCTGGGTTTGTGGGTAGATATTGTTTAAATTTGATTTTGTTATGGAATATCTTGTTTTCTCCATCTATGTTGATAGAGAGTTTTGCTGGGTATAGTAGTCTGGCTGGGCACCTATGATCTCTCAGGACTTGTAGGATATCTGTCCAGGCCCTTCTAGCTTTTAAAGTTTCTGAGGAGAAGTCAGGTGTAGTTCTGATGGGTCTGCCATTGTATATGACTTGGCCTTTTTCTCTTACAGCTTTTAATATTCTTTCTTTGTTCTGTACATTTGGTTTTCAATTATTATGTGGTGAGAGGAGTTTCTTTTCTGATCTAATCTGTTCGGTGTTCTGTAAGCCTCTTGGATTTTATTGGCATCTCTTTTTTCAGGTTTGGGAAGTTTTATTCTATGATATTGTTGAAGATATTTCCTGGACCTTGTAGTCGGGAGTCTTCTCTTTCCTCTATGCCTATAATTCTTAGGTTCCATCTTTTCATTGAGTCCTTGATTTCTTGGATGTTGTGGGTGAGAGATTTTTTAGCCTTCTCATTTTCTTTGGATGTTGTACTGATTTCTTCCATCGAATCTTCCATGCCTGAGATCCTGTCTTCCATGTCTTGCATCCTATTTTTGATACTCACATCCGTAGTTCCTGTTCTCTTCCCTTGATTCTCCACTTCCTCTTTTAACTCTGACTGTGTTTTCTTTATTGTTTCTATTTCTATTTTCATGTCTTGTATGGTATTGTTCGTTTTGTACATTTCCTTCTCCAGCTTGCTTTTTTTTGTCTGAAAATCTTTCATTGCTTTGTCCTTTTCCTGTTCAAGCTCTGTCACCTTGGCTTGGAGTTCTTTAATGGTGTTGTTCATTGTTTTGACTTGTAAAATTATGGCTTCTTTGAATTCCTTCATAGATTTAAGTTCTTCTTGAAGGGACTCTATCACTTTCCATAATGCAGAATTGTTATCGTTTTCATGTGTTTCTGTTGGTGTGAGGTCATCCAAATTGGATGAGCTAGGATAATTCTGCGTTATTGGAGTCATATTTCCTTGATTTCTATTTTTTCTTGGACCTTTGGCCATATGGATGTGTTTAGCTGTCTGTTCTTGTTGTTTTCTGTGCTTGGATCAACAGGGGATGCTTTGGTGAAGGAGTCGAATTGTTTGGCTATCTGTTGTTGCTTACAGCGGGATCTCAGGGTCACTGTGGTTTTAATAGCCTGAAGCATTGTGAGCTGGTGCAGCCTATTCCCAGGTAGTGAGTAATGGTCCGGGATTGTTTCACTGCTCCCAATTCAGACTTCTCTATGTTGCACACTGAGTGATCAGCCTGTAATGGTTCTGATGGTATGGACCTGTTTGCCCAGGCACAGATTCTGTGGGCTTTGTTTGTCATCATGGAGGCTGACAGGGCCCGGCTCCACACCTAATATGTCTGGGTTTTCCAGAATACAGCTATGGTCCCCTGGCTTCTACTTTCCCACTAGGCTTCTCCGCCACAGGCCTGGCCCCTCAGCCCCGCCCGCCTGTGCTTACTTCCCTCCCTGTCTGCTCAGCTGCAGTGCGTGGAGCCCTGGCCCCTCCCACCGCCTGTGCCGGCTTCCCTCCCTAGCTGCTCCACCGTGGGTGCGCTGGGCTTCAGTCCCGCCCACATGTGCCTGCTTCCCACCCTGAGTGCTCTGCCTGCTGGCTTCCCACTCTCTTGAATCCTCCGGGGCTCGAGCGGCTGCAGACCACCTGCCAAGCGCCCTGTTTCTTCCTTGCTAAGACTTCAACTATCCTGCAAAGTTTCCTCAGTAGCTATAAGGTCCTCCTGAGGTGTGGGGAGCCCAGTAGGCTAGTGGGCAATCGCCATGTGGCCTCTGATTCTGCCTGCTGTGTGTTAGGGTCGATCTTACCAGGTGCCTCTCCAAATGGGAGTTCCCGAATCTAGGATTTAGTGGCTTCCGTGTCTGAGAGAGATGGGGTGAGAGCCTTACCCTGGGACTTTTAACAGTCCCTTGGGAGCTGTGAGTGTTCCCGGAGGGTCTAGCCCCTCCGGTTTTTGCACAGTGTCCAATACCTCTGTGTTTTTTATGGCTCTTTTCTCCCACATTCGAAATGCATCAGTGCAGGTCACCGCCATCTTGGCCCCCATGAACATACACTTAATGTGACTAAGGGAAAATTGCTTACTCCTTCTTGTTATATTAAACATATCTGTATTAGAAACAAGAAAATAAATACCTAATGGCCTATCCATGAATTACTAAATCAAACTGTACATCTGTTCTGGCCATAGAGAAGGGACTTATTAAACTGTTGACTTGTTATTCCTGTTCTTTATTGTCCTCTCTTCCTTCTGCTGTTTCTCTGGCTGCCTCATTGATTACCTAGTGTCTCTGGCTCTGTCCCCATACCATTGTTGCCAGTGAAGTTTCTAAGATGAGAAATTGTCAAAGGTCATGTTTGATTTTCTTCTGGGATAAATGAGTAAGTTGGTGAAATGAACAAGATCAACTTATGTTACAAATAAAATATTCAGTTACCATCTAAGAAAAAGAAGCAGACGACATTTGCTCATGTTTCTATTCTTAGTCACATGATTTTAAAGGGGATTAAATGTCGGCTGATTTGGGACACTTATTAGATATTATGTTTACTTACAGTGTTGTGTAGTCTTTGTCTTTGTTATTATTACTGCTAAAGAAAAGTGAATGTAGCACACAATGTAATGTTTTGAGTTAATAAGCCAAACAGGAGGATATGTTATCTGAAATTAATGTTTTCAGTTTGTTTACAAATCATCATGAGTGATTATGAGTCAGCATATTATTAATTTTTTGATTAAAATTTAACTCCATATGTGCCTTGTGTTATTCCCAATTATCCTTTGATATTGTTTTAGTTAATACTGAGAGATTCATCAAGGACTGGGTACAAAACCATTTGATACCTTAATATTCACTAGGAAATGAGTGTATTTTGAACATGCATATTAATTTATGTATACCTACGTGCACCACTGCACTTTAAGGCTGATCTGACTTACATAGGAAGCAACACCATGCTGGTATTTACCAAAGCAATTAAACCCAAGAGACACTCAGAATCTAGTCTGCAGAGTTCAGACTGAGATCTCGGCTGACCATGGGCCTGAAGCCTTCCCTGTCATTCCAACCTTTACTCATCTCTTTCCTATCTTAAGTTCTAGAGGCCTTACCACTAAAACCACATGATTTATTTCTTAGTAACAAACAGTCTTGCACTGTCTTCTGTTCCTTCACTGCTTAAATCAATGATGTGGGACTTAACAGTGGGAGCAATAGTCTACATTCATTGTGTGATTCCCTGTGGCTTCTCAATCTTCTCCTTTAACATGCTTAGTGCAGTCATTTTCAACCTGTAAGTTGAGACAAAGTGGTATAGAGAGTGATGTGGGTATTGGGGAAATATCCAAGAGTCATTCCAAAGCCCATGAGTCCATGTAAAGTTGTGTTCATGCATATTTGTTTTCAGGAGCGTGTACAGTTGAGCAAATTGAAAAAAAAAAGACATTTAAAGAATTAAGACCATTTTGTGTAGTGTGCCTCTGATAATTTTGTATTCCAATCCATGCTACCTACTCATAGGGATAATATGTTTATTAGAACTCTATTTTGGTTAAAAATGTTATTTGAGACAATAACTTGTAAAATAAGGGTTATAATCACCATATGGATTGTTACTGAATAACTAGGCGAAATGATGTGTGGTAAGCCCTGGACATAACTCTTGTTGATCTTTATGCAATTGTGACAATTTCTTTGGGAACCTGGGAAATAATAAGTGCCAAGGAGATGCCTTGCTCTCACTGGCAGGCAGCAAAGCCACCTTCTCAGGGATATGGGAAGGTGAGAGAAACAGAAATTGTCAGTATTAGTTTTGTTCTTGATTTGCTTAAGTTGCTTTCAATCCAGCTTTGGGCTGGATTTGGAGATCTCCTGATAAATAGTCAAGCAGAACATATCTATGTTCCATGAACAAAATGTCAGCCATGTATACTCAATGATAAAAAAATTAGTCTAAACTTACAAATCAACTTATTTCTACTTTAGTACATGCCCTAAACCAATTGTCAGCACATGGGGTCCCCAGAAACCTTTTTTATTACATTTCCACTCTGAAGCTTTGGTTTGGTTGAGACAAGGTTTCTCTGTGTAGCCCTGGCTGTCCTCAGGACACAGTATAGCAGGAATTAGACAAGAGGCTGATCCACCATGAGCTCAAGGGTTTCCAGGCTTCCAGAGAGGAAGCTTGTAGTCTGCAGGACTCTAGATCTAGGAAAAACATCTTGCTCTTCATGACAGCTTATCACATTCAGTCCATTTCTTTCCTGTTACAAGCCAAAGGGAGGAGGATGTTTGTGAAGACAAACTGTTGTAATTACATCTTGGTATACATGACTGACAGAGTCCTGTACCAAAAGTATTATTTGGGCCACACAAAAAGTCCCCAGTGGTGGTGAAGAATCAGAAAAGAGTGGTTTTCTCTTCAGTGTACAATGGTTGCATTCTTTGATGACTCATTTCTTGAGAAACCGATGTTCTGCTTGGATATGTACAATGGTCTTTAAGTTTTCTCCCTCTCCCTCTCCCCTTCTCCCTTCCTCTCCCTCCCTGGACCCGAAAAAACATTTTAAAATCTATATTAAAACCTTTTTTTATAGGTGCAAGAGGAATGTCTCATCATTTAAGAGTGCCCATTACTCTTGCAGAGGACTTAAGTTCAGTTCCCAGCACTTACATAACAGCTCACAACTCTCTGCATGTCCAAGAGGATCCTTTAATTTCTTCTGATGTCCCCAGGTTCATGTATGCTGATGGGACACATACATACATCCACACACACATAAAATAAGAAAATAAATTTTAAAAATAGATTCTTCTACATAAAAATATAGCATTGACCCTAATTATTATACTTGTCACCTTTATTCAATGTTTTTCAAAATTGAATCCAACTTCAGATAGCTTACATCTTTCTAAGACATTAGTTTGTGCAATGAACAAGTCCTTTTTGTTCTCTCCATGTCTGTTTGAAGTTTATAATAGTTAAATTTCACTAAATTGAGTGTGTTCATATTGCCACCCCACTGACTTTAACAAAACATATTATAGGAAGAATTTCAATAACTTTTTGGAAATATTACAGCATTCAGTGCCAAGGAGATAAATACAGAAAACAAATAATATTTCTGAAAAGACAACAACAACATATTTTTTCCAAGTTACATGGCTGAGGTACCTAGTAAATTATTAAAGTTTGATTCATTAACAATGAACTCTGCTAGATCTGATAGGATGGAGGCAGTGAGCAGGAATATAAAACTAAGTAAGAGATAATACAGTTTGACTTAAAAGTATGAGTATAAATTTTAAAATCGGAAGTCACTGGAATTGTACCATTCTAGGCCCCTTCTTTGAGGCTCTCCATGTCATGACAGCCTTTCACTGGCAGATGCGTAGGCCCATATCAAACAGAGAGAGACTCACCTGAGTTGGGATGGGTAAATTTAAGTGTTTTCACACATGCTCCTGAGGCTTTCCCTTCTCCGATGGTAATACACTAAATGGGAAAACCTGGGAGTTTTTTTCTAGTCCAAGTTATAAACAGAACACAAATAACTTTGGTGCTCTGCATGCTGTAACTGATCAGTACTTAATTCTGAAATTTACAGACAGACTACAGTAGGAGTTTATTTGAAGCTGAAAAATCGATGCAACCCAGTTTACAGAGAGAATTTTTGATGTCTGTATTTTTACAGTGACACTAGGATTTTATTGGTGCTTTAAAGACTATTGTGATAGTATTGCCTTTGAACTGTGTGTATCATAAAATAAGCGCACATTAAGTGGATTATAAGCCATACTTTTCTGGCTCTATAGAGATTTCATTTAGTGTGTCTAGCTGCAGTCACACATGTGATAAAATGGAATTTGGGGATTATCAATATAGAATGAACACAAATATTTCATTAGATCATGGACAAGAACTTAACACATAACTGAGACTTAACTGTTTAACAGGTGTAAATGGTAGAGCATTTTGCCTGCAACCCTTGTGTCATGTAGCTGAAGGTTGCTACATGTCTAAGGCTAGTCTTTGAAGCCTTATGTTGCTGCTTCTGCCTTCTGTGTACTGGGAGAACAGGCATGTAGTGCCCTTCCACCTTCCACTTCCTCTTGCTTTAGTGTATACCTCTGTAGAAGGAGTTCAGTGTTTTCAATACATCCTAAACTAATCTCTGTTAATGTGCTCTATGAACAGAAGATTGTGTGGTCGCTCCAGGGAAATTCTGCTCCTCAGTGTGCTGAGTTAATTCATCTGGAACCACATTAGTTCATCAAGGTTTGTGGTTTATCTACAGATCAAATTCCTGTAATTTTGTATGCTATCTGATTTAATGTCCACTTAGTTCAGTGGCTAGAAGGCCATAAGCAGGCGCAACACATGACTCCAATGTCAAAAACTCAATAGGAGAAAATCTTCATGTTTCATTCAGGCATCTGTAGTTGGAGGTTTCCCTGTTGGTTTTCTTTCTCCTAGGGAAATATATATCTAGATAACGCCAAATCATATTAAGAAAAAACTAAACGATATGAAACATTATGTATAAATATTCTTATGGTAAAAATTATGTTTCAGGAAGCCTTTTAATGGAAAATGATAGGAATGATGGATTTGATTTTGAAATGAGATTGTATACATTCTTTTAGAAGATTCTCATGTCATATACTCAAGTACAGTTTTAACAGTTTACAGGTAAAGGATCAATTGGCCAGAACATGCTGATGATAACTTAATTTCTTTGTTAAAGACCCTCCAAATGTTTCTACAATAAAAATTGAAGCTTTATTTTGCCTTCTTTATTTATGACTATTTTTGGTCAAGAATTAGAGTCACCTAATAGAAAAGTATGTATGGGAACATTTATGCTTTGTTGAAACAGATACAAAATGATTTACATAGCTATTTACAAGGCCTGATCCCAGCCTCAGGTCTTTTAGTGGAAACAGAAAGAGGGTTTGTATATGTTTAAATACCTCCTATGATCCCTAATAAAATCAAATATATATTTAACCAAAACACTTACATTTTTAGACTTTCACAAAGCATTTACCATATGATCCTCACTGTGATACTGCAAGAAGCAGCTATCTTTATGTCAGTTAACCTATGAATATCTGTTATTAATAAGGAATGCCTGTGAATAATTCACCAGTCAGCACGTGCTGGTGTGCAGGACGTTTCTTGCCATCAAACAGGTTCAAGCAACCTCGATAATCACAGAGTACCCCCAGTAGTCCTAAATATGCTTTCTGACTAGCGTGTGCTTTCTTAATAAGTAATGTAAGAAATTCAGAAAGTTTAGAAGATGTTGCATGAGTTTGATAAGCAGAGTTATTACTACATCTCTTTTATCCATGGCTCTAGTTCCTGAATGATAGGGCTAGCAGAGGCAAGATAAGGGGCCATAGGAGTCCAGTTAAAGGGCCAAGAGTGTCCACTCATATGTATAGTTCTTAGCTATACATCTGTGTTGGGACAATACAGGAAAAGAACCTGGAAGATGAGCTTGATGTCAAATCCCAGGGGACATTTCATTTTGGATCAAGTTTTACGTTCCAATAAGTTGGAATCTATTGGAGGTTTTGTTTCACTTGTATAAGTGTGGTTTGGCTTTCTTTTGGTTCATCAATTTGTACCTTTTGTTTTTGGTAAATTGATGCACTATTGTAGCCTTGTTATTTCAGATAGATGAAGTTTTGTTGCAAAAATTCCATAGAAATTTGGGCTTGTAATGTTAAGGGTTTTCACTAAGACCATTCACATGGGAAGGGAGGAGGGAGACTAACAAAAACAAAACAAACTTTAACAGGTTAACAGAGACAAAGACTGGTCACTTGGGGAAAGGGAGAGAGAAAATCTAAATTGAGGTCCACCAAAATCTAAATTCGGTCCACGGAAAAGGCAGAGGGCTGACACAGAAATGACTTTGGGGAAGATAGTGTCAAATCACCAGCACACTACCCCAGAGCAGCAACAATGAAATTCTTTTGGCTGAGTTCCCAAACAATGAATTGTGTATCAGCTGATTCCCTCAGAGAAGTATCATCAACCAGCCAAGTTTCCTTAGATGTTAAGTCAAACATTTCCATATGGTTTATCATAATTACTTTACTCTTGCAAAGATGCACAAACATAGTCTAGTTTATTGTGAAAAGGTGCCATTGAAGATGCCAGTGTGAGTAAATCCATCCTTCTTAATCATGGCGGCTCTTAAGGACAAACCTACTAGATAGAGCTGGCTTTAATCCAGGAAAGAAGCATAGTGAAGGAGGAATGCTTCAAATCCAGTGGATACCAATCAGTGGACATAAAAGGAAGAAAAGGGGTGGGGGTTGAAGGCTAGATAAGATTTAATCTGAGGTCACCAAGGTAAGGTGAAATCCAGGCAGAGAGACTTGAGTAACAATAGTTACATCAGAGATATCAACAATAGTAGCCATTTTGTATTGATCAAATGCCATGTTCCATGCAAAAGTCTATGATTTGTATTGATTGCTTCATATGATTTCCCCTGATATACAGAATGGGTTTGCACTACAAGGTATTGAACAAGTTTGGACAGTAGAGTCTGGAAAATTAAAGGTATGGAAACAAGCGAAGGATGAGTTCGAAGCTGAAAATCTGTGACCAGACCATTGCAGCAATTCAGATTAGAGGTCCCAAGCCTCCTAAACATGCATTCAAACTCACTGAGACTGAAACTCAATGAGGGACCCAGAGTGCTTCTGCTCAGCAAATATCTGCTTAGTATTTGTTTCGGCCTATAGGTTCAGCCACAGGCAATAAGGGGTTAATTATACCTAATTCCCATCTTCCTGATATCTCAAGTCCACCAGAGGACATTGTAAGGGATGCATTTTCTGACCTGAATGTTGACCTGAGTGTGTGTGTGTGTGTGTGTGTGTGTGTGTGTGTGTGTGTGTGTGTACCTCTGTAGGTCCCAGACTTTGTTTATAGGGCTCTCTTGCTGATTAGCAGAGAACACAGTAGATGGGACATTAGGAGCTCAGTTGCATGCCAGACATGGACAGACATCTACCAGGGAAGCACAGCTTGAGAGAGAAAAAAAAAAACAAATGTAAATTCTTCTCTTCCAAGGTCAAGATAAGAATTAGGGCAACTGACATCAGAACGGAACAAAGGATTAAAATAATATAGTCATACTTGCAGTGCGTGGGCCAGACTAGCTTTCGTGTTATGCACACATGTGTGTTTCCTCTAGCCTGAAACACAGAGACACTGCATAACCTACTTATTTTGACTTGTTCCCATGGACTCAGAGCAGCTCACACTCACGTTACTCAGTTCATTTTCCCAACACTCTCATTATGCTGACATTATGAAACTTGCGTGGAAATCAACTCAAAAGTTAAATGACTTACCCAAAGGTACACAGGAGAAGCAGAGGAGAGGCACGCTTTCCAACTCACTTACCCCACAAACTCAGGGGCTGAAAGTGCTTCTGAGTGGGTTTCTGAAACCCTGGGGAGGATGTCACCCCCGGACTTATAGCACACTGTCTTGAAAGGCTGAATTAATTAAAATGAATAAAATAATGAAAGATCAAATCTGCACAGAGTTCGGGTGAGCTCCAAGCACATTTATTGCCTTAGTTCTTCCCAAAATACAAAGAAGAAAAGATTTGGCTTTTTGAGAATAGCCATGGTTAGTTTTCTCTTGAAACTGAAGATACTCATAAAATGTCCTCAGTGATATAAGCCATGCCTTTTGTCTTATTGACACAGGTGTGCGTCTCCTGTGTTTTGTGACTCTTTGTTTCTTAGTCTTATGTGGATATATATATATATATATATATATATATATATATATATAGTTCATCGTGTCTTTTTCCCCCTTAAATGCATTCACATCAAAGCATCAGGCAATCATAGAAGAGAAAAATAATGCTATTTTTGTGCTCCACTACAGTTTAGCTGTATTTTATTAAACTGTTTATTTATCATAAGGCTTTCCCTGAAACCTTAAGTGAAGCGCTTTTGTTGTGATACTTTAACCACTCCACATAATAGCTCAGGGAATAGATCAAATAACTAAAAAAAAGATATTTTAAAAATGGCAGCTGTAGTTGGAGTTTGGGACGTAAATCATTGAGTATAATAATTTATTCATTTGAGAGTTGTTGTTTCAGCAAAGTATTTCATCTCAGTTTCAAAATAGTTGCTATTCATTACTAAATATGTTGAAAAATTGAAGCAGAGAAATTGATTTCATTCTGTCCAGATATTCTAAAAAATAGGAGCTAAACTGAGGAGCTAAAGTTGGGTGCTGTCTTGGGAAAACCAATCAGATAGGGATTATGGGTGTGTGGTGAATTAATAGGAAGGGTAGTAGGGGCCAATTCAGGGGTAACTTTGCTTCCTAGACTTATGGAGGACTTCACGCTTAGGGACAATAACAGGGTGCTAATTCTGAACACACACAGTGCTGTCCTACAAAGACATCAAGATGTGTAGGAAATCAACCCTCTAGCAGTCCTGGCAAGCCAGACTGACCCCGGCAAATGAAAATAATCAAAAGTAATTAGAAGCGTGCTGGACGACTCCTCGGAGAGCCGAGCAGGAGAGTAAACACGCCTGAATCCTCGAGCCACTGCAAAGGCCCATGTCTGAGCTGTTAGGTGCCCTGACCTTGTCCACATAAAGATGTGATTTATGAAGTGCAGGGCACAGCAGCAGGGCTTCTGTCTTCTCCTGGAGAACCAAATTACTGAGGCGGAGATGAACATGCTTTCAGTCGGGCCCATTTCCAGACCGAGGGAAACCTTTTATTTACCTTTTTTTAAAACCTTTAATTTCCTCTTCCTTCCTTCCTTCCTTCCTTCCTTCCTTCCTTCCTTCCTTTCTTTCTTTTTTTTCTTCCCTTCTTCCTGAAACACCACATCAATGGATTTAAGAAAAGGAAAGATAGATAGATGGATAGATAGAAAGAAATAGATAGGAAGAAAGGTGGAGTCCCTCAGAAATGACCCAGTGTCTCTCTGTAGAGCAGTGATGACAGGGTGTTCTAGAGGCTCAGAGCCTTTGTGCCTATAGCTTGGCATTGTGCTGGACAGGCGTACAAGTGTGCATACCAGCATCCCAGAATTAAACTTCAAGTTCAAGCTTGTGACATACTTCCCTGATTAAACAGTATAAATAATTAAAATCAAATGGAGCACTTCTCACATCCGATCCTGTGGCTTTCTGATTTAGTTTTTACACCTGAGTATTGTATTATATTCAAATCTTCTCACTGAATGAGAAGATTTAAAGGAGATTGTGGGTGGTAAGAATTTGGAGGATTCATGGAGGAGGGAAACTGGGTGATATATTTATAGAGGAACCAATGGGGCACCTCTTGAGCCCCCAAAACACACTTAAGAGAGTTCTCTTATCTGTGTCTCAGTTGAGCTTAGGCAACAGTCTGACCACTTCCCACATACCATTGTGCTATGGAAAAGAAAGCATTGATTTTCTTTTTAAACACACATCAATATCTATACACAAAGCTAATTTAATTAGCAAGCAGTTATTGTTCAGCCAAATGTCAATTTCTCAGATTATTTCATGCTTCCCAACATGAACTGTATGAAGCAGATTTCACGGGCAGTCTGTGAATGAGACTGCACTGACAACCCCCAAAACATGTATTTGCACAGTGTTAAAAGAAAAAAAAAAAAAAAAGTCAGGCTTGGAGTTCACTGGCTGCTTAGCCACCCGAGAACCCAGAGCTGCAGAATTAAAGGGACTGTACTTAGGCTGAGGTTATAAAGGGCCTTCCTCTATAAACTCAAAACATAATGTTAGGGTGAATGGGAACCTACTTTATTAACTTTATGGTATTGAAAACTGCCAGCAAGTTGTCTTGTTTTTAAATACCGTCCTCTGCAGAGTGTTACAGGGCCGTTTGTCCACAGGAAGCCATTAAAGTGGACAGTGCAGTCATTTCATCTGGCTTTGGGTGGACTGCTTTTCTTTCTTTTAATGATGTGCTGGCATGTACCATGCCCATAGGGTCTCCATTAGCTGGACTCTTACTTCTGGGACAACCATGAAGTGTAAGGCTTAAAAGAGGCATCAGTTTACAGTCCTGTGGGAACCACGTGAATCCTGGAGCACTGACTTACTGCCGCTTCAACTAATATATTGACTTATTTTAAATAAACAGTTACTCAATGAAGGCAGAACCCATGGTCTTATTGGAAATCTTTGGACTTTTTAAATATTCTGCAGTCCCTGCAGCCTGGGGAGGAAGGGAAAGGTTTATTCCCATTTCAAACCAGGAACAAAACGCATTAACCTTTCCCACTCCTGCTCTGCCATCAAGCAATGTGGGATCTTTACAACTCCTAGAAAATCTGCCTGATCCTGCTCAAACCTTATATTTTCCAGTGTCTTCTCCTTGGTAAACAACAATTAAGAGCAATAAAGAAAAGAAGTGTGGCATGACTCCTACTGAAAAGTGTTTTAAAAGTATAATTCTTAAAAAAAAGTTCCTCCTGAATTCCTGTGTTTTCCCTTTCCCAAAGCCACATATTTGTTAACCCTGCCCCAACCTTCCATGCCCTTGACATTTAGAGCATCTCTCCTGATACATGCCTTCAAATTAAAACTGGTTTGAGATTATGGTAAAGCCATTATTATTTTTTGTTTGTTTGTTTTTTTGAGACAGGGTTTCTCTATGTATTCATGACTGTCCTGGACTCACTCTGTAGACCAGGCTAACCTTGAACCCACAGAGCTCCATCTGTCTCTCTCTACCTTCCAAGTGCTGGGATTAAGGTGTGCGCCACCACTCCCCGGCCCTAAAACCATTATTTTTAATCGTCCATTGCAAGGACAGCGTTAAGCCCCACAGAACACGAGTGTTCCTGATTACTGCAGAACACAAAGCAGCTTTGCAGTGGTTTAATTTGTAACTCTTAACCTCTGTAAGCAGATTTATCTAGAAATCCAAGGAATAAAGGGAGTTGCTGGTGGTATTTGGCTCCTTGGATTTACTGTTTCAGAAACCTCCTAATGGGAAGCAAGCTTACAGTGGAGAAAAACACGCTCCTTACAAACCCTGGCCCTTTGACTGGGCTTGTTTTCCTTCTAATGGGATAGATCTCCAAATGGGTTACTATTGCGAGGACAATATTCAGGGGATTTGGTATCACTTATTTTGAGTTTGCAAGTCTTTTTCTCTAAATTTCAAGTTATGTCAAGAAAAAACAGGATGGGTATCCTCAAGTGAAGTTACTGCTTTATAAGCAAAAGAAGAAATGGGGTGGGAGAGGGCGGGGGTGATCATGGATCTAGTGGTTTTCTTCCTTTGTCTAGATCCATTTGATGATGCGTGTAATTTTTCCTACAAGTTTATTCAGTGTAAAAGAGTGATAATGACGACATCAATTTATTAATGTTATTTAATATGAAACAAATATTAAACAAACTAGTGGTAAAGTTAGAATGGATCCTCCCTGTCTCTAGACACGTCTCAGGGTCTCAGGGAGGAAGTTAAGGCCCTATTGGGAGAAGGGAATCTCAGAGGTAGGAGCGTTCTCCACTCATGCAGTGGCCCACAATCTGGCCATGTGTGACCCAGAGGCAGCAACTAAGCTGTCAGATCCCGGTGGGTTCACCTGGGTTGCATGATTGCAGGCACTGTACTTTATTTCGGGATACATCGCCACCTACCGGCATGCTGCCGTACCTGCAAGGATCCCATCCCAGACCAGTTGCCCCACCTCCAACACCAGAAGCTAATATAAGGGGGAAAAAAAAAAAACCTCAAAAGAGAAGCATTTTCCCTGAAATGTAAATTTAGTTAGAACCTGTCAGTCACTGACTTCCCAGGACCTTTGTCTCACCACCAACGTTTCCTACTTTTCTCAGAAGCTTTGGAAAGGGTTAGGCACTGGGTACTGCAAGGCCAGGTTGGGTAGGCTTCAGGAATGGTCTGGGGCACTGAGTGCTCAGACCCCCTGATCAAGTTTAAGTGTCTGAAGCAATCAGTTCGTCAGATTACTTGTATTTAATACACAATGCATCATAAAACAAATCTCTCATCCTGACAGGAAGAAAATAGAACAGCTCATAGCTCCAGCTAGTCCAATTTATGGCTAAATTAAAAAAAAAAAAAAAAAGCTCCAACAATGGGCAAGTTGAGGAAGGGTTGGCGATCAATGCAGGGAGGCCTGGGTTCCTCAGTTCTCAGGCCAGGCAGGCTCTATGGGAATATCTGAGTGCTTGTGCTATTTACAAAGGATTTTTTCCTGTCTTACCTACTGCTGCTGTGAGATTTTTTTCCTCTCAAACAATAGCCATTATTTGAAATAACAGTTCAATGTCACAGATAACAGACCACCAAAATGAATTAGTCACTACATCTTGCCACTTATTCTCTCCTGTATCCTCTTCTGTTACTATTTTTGCTTTTTGATCAGCATTTTTTTTTTTTTTTTTTTTTGGTGGTGGTGGGGAGATCTCTTAGGTTTTCAGATTAACTTGCACTTGTAGAAAAAAAAGTGGGTGGCACTTGTGAGACCTGGTTTATAGACAGACGGTTCACATCAGCACACATTCTAAGTATGCTGAGTGCTCTACCCATCCTCGGTAGCTGCCCCCAGTCCTGGGCACTTAGCTTTACTTCCCATTGTTGAGTTGGTAATAAATTAGATGTGAGGGTTGGGGATTTAACTCAGAGGTAGATCTCTTGCCTAGCAAGAGTGGGGGCTCTGTGCTTGGTCCTCTCTTGGTAGGTGGAGGAGCTGGATTTTTCTATTTGCTTTTATGAATGGAGTTTTCTCATCAAAAAATTTATTCCCAATTAAATTACAGTGGGTTTAACAAAATGTATCCAAATTTGTTTACAAATAAACAAGTGGGGTTTCAAATTTTGCAATCCATTCCCCAAATTCTTTCATTCGATGTCATTTCTGCATTATATTAATAGAAACTGCCCAAACTTATAAAGTTGTTTAATGTACAAAATGTGAATCACTAAAAAGCAAGCACTTGCATAATTCTATTGTGGGAAAGTCATGATCTTTTAATTAACATAGCAAAAATAACAGCAAAAATTCTCTGGACAGTCCTCAATCTACTATAATCCATAGCACTCTATTGGGGAGTTACATATGGAAATAATGCTTTAGATTTTAAGTTTGATCTTATGTGGGGAGAATGATTTTAAATTTAGCACACATCTCTGCTGAGTTAATTATAAAAACGAAGGAAATAAATTTAAGTACAAACTTAAATTAAAATTTATTTTAAAATAGGCTTAACTGAAAAGTGGAAATGTCTGTCGGTTATCTTTCTTGAAGCTGCTATCCTGAGACTTTTAGTGTGAGCCACTATCTCTTTATGGAAAAAGTTACCCCGACCCTGTCCAGAACTTAGGGGAGCCACCCTCACACCCCTGAAAGCAATTCTCCACCCTACCCATCCTTCCCATCCCCCACCCAACTCTCTCTCTCTCTCTCCCCTCTCTCTCTCTCTCTACACACACACACACACACACACACACACACACACACACACACACTGTGCTTAGGACATCAAACCAAAGAGATTTCCCTGGGGAAGCAAATCCTGCCAGGAGAAATCTCCCCATTGGTTGTTTATCCGCAGAAATCTACATGTTTCAGGGGATGGTGCATCTATAATCAGTCTGTCCCTCTAGGACTTGCGTCTTGGCGACCTTTTTGTGACCTCTCCCGCCAGAGGAGGCTGCTGTCACTTTAAAAATTTACTGAAAGAGGAGCCCGTCGTCTGGCTTCCGACCACTCTGGAGATAGCTCCCTTTCTCCCTCGCCCCGGTTTCTTTCTGGATGGCCGAGCAGATCCCCTTTAAAGAGACAGTTCATGAAATAGAAACCCTGTGCCTGGGCGCGGAGTGGCTAAAAGGGACAAGAGGGTGAGGGTCTGGCTCGAGAAAGCTCTGGGAGGGTCTGGGGAGCTGGCTTGGCCTGGCAAGGCCCCCCACCTTCGCACACACACACTTTCCTCCTGCGGGTCTTGCCCCTGGAGCTGGGTGAGAGGAGTGGAAGAAGTTTTAGTAGGTTTCAGATAACTTTCATTACACATCGGACTGATAAGAGCAAGAGAAAGTGAGGGGCGAGGGAGGTGGTGAGAGCAGAAGGAATAGCTGCGAGCTCCTTTAGGAAGGGGAAAAACCCAAATACACCAAACCCGGGTCAATTCTGGTCTTAAAACACTGTTGGCGGACAATAAATCCGAAACGCATGGTCCCGGCGAACAGCTCCTAGGGCACGAGAAAGTTATTAGACACCCATTTGGAAGTCGGGACACCAGGCTTTTATTTTACTTTTTTTTTAATATCTCAAAACGTTGGCGGGTGTTCTTTGAAAAGATTTTCCTACAAGAATACCGGGGCTGCTGCTGATTTTATTTTGCTTAATTTGCTGCGGTTGCTTTTGATTGCCGAGTTGAGGCCGTAGAAATCGGAAGGTAAGCGAAACTCACTTTAAAAAGTCTTGGTTGTGGGCAGGGTGTCGCTGGGGATGGCGTTGTCGTCCCGGGTCTGCGCTGAGGTCCCGGTGTCCCAGGAGCGTCTGGTCGCCAGGGCTCCGCCGCCTCGGGTGGGTCTGCCCGGCTGGCTGCCGCCTCCTCGGCTCTCGCGTCCTCCTTCCCCTCCCTCCCACGGTCTGTCGGTCAGGTTCGGGGACGCAGAAGGTGGGGTTGCCAAAAATCAGAATTCCTGGCACCAGCCAAGCGACTTTGGAAGTGGCTTTCGGCGGAGTCCCACCTTGCCAAGTAACAGCTTCGCTGGCCAACAGCGTGTGTGCTGCCTCAAGAAAGTCACACTGGGACCCTTTGGCTACAGGCTGGGATTTTTTCTCCCTTTTCGTTTGGGTATTTTTTTTTTTTTTTTGAAAGGGCCTTTCTCTCAAGTTCAGCTAAAGGAATTGTTATTCTTAGTATTATTTTGAAGCTTAACAGCTTTCGAAAAGACAGGACTGTGTTAGATGGGAAGGAGAAGATGCGCTGTTCATTTATTCAGAGTTCCGAGGTGACTGAGACATTTGGACACAAATGAAGTCCTGGTAGCAAATCAAAAGTGAATAACTTGCCAAGGGTGAAGACAGTTAGGCAGCCTTGGGGCAGGGAAACTGGGAGTAAGGAATCAGTATGTTGGTGAAACCTTTGAATAATTGAGTAACATTATGTAAAA
The DNA here is from genome assembly GCA_907164525.1 of Lophiomys imhausi. Taxonomy (NCBI): domain Eukaryota; kingdom Metazoa; phylum Chordata; class Mammalia; order Rodentia; family Muridae; genus Lophiomys; species Lophiomys imhausi. The sequence continues at coordinate 2,303,038 of CAJQZJ010033087.1, read as the reverse complement.
AAAAAAAGACATTTTTTGGAAATGATTTTTTTTTAATTCGCTTCCCTGTTGACAGAGGCATGGCAGGGATGTTAACACAAAATAAAATTACACCTATAATTTTATGTGCACAGTATGTAATATTTAATTCCCGACCTCTGCTTGAAAGCTGAGGGGGTAAAAGATTCTTGATTTTGAAATTAACAAGTTTTCCACGTCCTTGTGCAGCATGAAATGAGCATATCAGTGGCTTCATCAATTTCCTTTATTAAATATTTCTCTAGTGTGTCAGTTGACCTGCCTCCCCACCCCTTTTCTTCTTCCTCAAGAAAACAAACAACACACTCCAAATCAGAATAAATTAGCAGACAAAACAACAATCCCACTTAAAACAGAAAAACAAACCTTAGAGTCTGTGCTAATTATTTACCTCTTCTACTTCTGGGAACGGGAAGACTCTAAATGCCATTTGAGTTGTTCAGCCTTGAGAGTTGAAGGAATGTCTTAAAGTTTGTAATTTTATAAGTAATGTATTTGTTAAAATGTGTCCTCCATAGAAAGGGTATTTAACTCTCTGTTAGTGTGGAGAGAGGGAAGGTGGGGGAGGGAGCAATTATTATCTTTCTCTTCAGTTATCATTTTTCTTTTTAAGTCCTGGGATGACTTACTGCCCTTCAGTGGCCCCATGGTCAAGGGCTTATTCATAGCGCTTTAGACTGGAATGCTCCGAAATGAGTTCTCGAAGTTTATGGTGAGTTAATGAGTTGAATCTGCAAGTGAGTGATTATCAGAGTTCTATGCAAAACTGCTTTTGGTCCACACAGCCAAGGGTTTAATGTTAACTTCCAGGCAGGTATAGCAGGAACAGAGTTCAAGGATTATTTAAATCGTTAGTTCTCCTTCTAGAGTATGTTGTTTAGTTTGGAGAAGAAAATGTCCTCACAGTTTGCATTAATTGATTGACAAGGCATTGCCAGCCCCTAGTTCTCCACCATGAGGTCAGTGACTTGATAGCTTTTAATATTGATGCTTAGCGAGTATTGAGGTTAATGACTCAGAAAAGGCTTGATTTGAGCACATGAAACCTTAAAATTAAAAACTTCTCATCTCAATAACTGTCTTGAATAATATTAACATTTAGTATAGGCCAAACACAAATTGTATGAGAATGATAAAACACAGTCATAAGACAATGTTGGCAACATGTGATATCTACTAATTTTGTACTTACCTGTAAACCGCTTTGTTATTTTGTTTATTGGACATAGTATGTAAACATCCATTGGCATGGGTTAACTAAACCTTAGGTTGTTGTATTTTGTATATATATACGAATTGTATATATATACACATATATATGATATATGTATATATATATACATATACACCATTCTTCAACTAAGAGTACAATTTTATGGTGAGGAAATGCAAGCTAATAAAAGAAATTTAATAATAGTTATATGAAAGTTTTAAATTGAATTAAAATGAAAAAAATGTAGAAATCCTCACCCAGGTGAGGAGACTATGCAGAGCTAAAATATTGAATTATCCAAACCTAAATACTGAATGCTTAGTTTAGAAATATTATGTAGTACATGCTGTTCTAGATGACTTTTCTGTATAAACACAATGAATACAATTAAGTCAATGAATTTATTAATGAATAATAAAGAAGCAAGTTTGTTTTGAAACCAATTAATCTGTTTTTGTGATAAGTTACAATTGCTTTATACCTTTTGTAAAATCAGCATAAACTTATGTTTCCTTTAATAATATGCATGCTGCCTGACCTCTTTCTTGTAAAGATTCAAAGGAAGAATATGCATTTCAATGAAATATTTTCAAAGAACTGATTACTTTCAGCAATGGACTGATATGGCAATTTATTGTTCTCTTTCTCTCCTTTCCAGATCTTAGATGAGTTTTGCAATGTGAAGTTCTGTATAGATGCCAGTCAACCAGATGTAGGGAGCTGGCTCAAGTATATCAGATTCGCTGGCTGCTATGATCAACACAACCTTGTTGCATGCCAGATAAATGATCAGGTATGTTGTAAAGATTTTCTTGTCTTTCTTTAAGATTACTAAGAGATCAGTGAAACCTGGAGAATAAAAATATTAGAGAGCTGCAATGGACCCATGTGGCCTGTTTGTTGATAGATTGATATGGCAGAAGGTAACACATAAAGATGCAAAACTAAATCATTTTAAGCACTGCTTTTTCACTGATGTTTTCTTTGGGTGATTTATTCATTCTGTCTTAGCATCTTTCTAAATACTACAGTTATTGTGGTGTGCTGGAGTGATTTAGAAACTAAGTACTTATTCAAGACTTACTGTTACATTTTTCCTTTATCATCTTAATGAGTACATTCAAAGGAAGTATAACACTAAACAATTTTGAGAATTTATGCAGAATTTGCAAGTGATATATGAAATTCTATACAGTTTCATTTGAAATATTATGTAGATACATATGTACATTATGGGTGCAGGCTTACCTGATTATACGTTATAAAATACATAATTACATTGAATATCCTAAGTCAACGTAATAAAATGAGAATTTTTACTTTTTAGATAATCAAAATACTTTTCTTTTATGTACTATAAAAGTTTAAAGTTTTCACTATTGGAGATCATTTGTGACTTTATGGAGGACCAAGTGGTGAGACTGACCTTAAGAAAAGTAACTATGAAATAAGGGCCACAATATTATTATGAACCTAATTTTGCACTTAATAAAATTATGAGTCTTGTAACTTTGTCTGAAAGTGCCGAAAGAATGAGAAGTTTATCTCTTGGGGTTTTTTTTTTTTGTCTTACAAACATCATTGGGTTAATATTTAATTGTATTACAATCATCCATTTCTTTTAACCCCATGGTGACTTAAATGTGTTTCCAAGACCATGTTGAAATGGTTGCTTGACAGATCTACTACTATACCAGGAAAAGGAAAGTTTAAATTAGCTGGCTTCAATGTATAGCATCATAAGCCCAAGAGTCTCAGTCATCATTAGGAATTAATCTTTGGCATTTCACCAGCTCCCAGATAATTTTTACTAGCTAAATTAAACATGATGTAGTAAGTTGTAAAATTATGTTTAAATGGGAATCATTTAAATCTTCAGCATAATCAAAAATACTGAACTAATCAATTGGGTTTCCCTTTGCTGTAAGAGAAGAAAATATTATTGACAAATGAAAATATTATTAAATTAGTTATTGATTTTGAGCAGAACATATCATAAGTCTGTCTTAGGAGTTATTGTCATCATCATCAGCAAACATTTATTGAGCACCTACTGCTTATAGTTGTGGGAAACGGATAGGTGTTATAAGGGAGTAAAGTATTTGTGCTATGTTTTCTGTTAAGGAAATTGTAAGTCCACCAAAAGATATCTTTAAGATAAAATAATATAATTATATCTTAATGATTATTCATTGTTCATATTTACTGAAAATGGACATATTTCAGCATTTATATAAAATTATTGCATAGTGAAAAGATGATTCAAGAATGCTACTTGTACTTAATACAAGTACACTTGTAGCTAATTTTACATTTAATTTTTATTTCTGATGTTTTATGTTAAGTAAACTGTTCTTGGAAAGCTTGATTGCATTTGAAAGGAAAATTCCACAGTTCCTAACTGTATGTGAATTAGGTTGCTCATTATAAATGGCATTTTTAATTTTCCCAATTAATTTTAAAGTACACATTTTATAGGGAATGTTTCCAAGGAAAATATATTCATCTTCACACAATGAATAGCATGTTCACCTGTTTTAATGAAGAAGCAGAGAAAATAATTGAGAAAGACACAGAATACCAATATTAGATTCATATTTATCATTTCTTTAACTATTCAAATATTCTAAACATCTATAGTACACAGACCAAAATGAAGATGGTATCACAGTGAGTGCATATTAAATAACATAATTGTGAAATTGATATTGAATGGTCAAGAAGGTTCACCTATCAGCATGAGAGAAAAGTCAACGCCAAAAGACAGACGTGTATGATAGGAATGTCTCTGTACAGCATTATACTTAGCCCAGTTTACAGAACAAAAGAGGACAACATCTAGTAGTGTGTATATGTATATTATAAGTATGGTCACTTGTAAGCTCATATGCGGTTCCAGGAAGACAGCTTTGAAATGTAAATGTTAGACCGGGTGCTATGATACACTATGTCAGAGACGCTCCAGATCTGTTTTTGCACCCTCTTTTCCATGGTAGGTGCTACCAAATAGTGACTAAGCACAGGTCATCTCATCATAAATGCTCATCATGCAAGATTCCATTTAATATTGAGACACTAAGAAAAGCCCTGCATCAGGGTAATTGCTAGTAACATCAGCTTACCTGCACAGCACAAACCTGTAGTATTCTAAATCATAAAAATGTTCCTCTTTGCTCTGATTATTAGGAGGATTTTAGAACTAAAATAATTTTGGTGGCATGATAGGTAAATATTGTGGCTCTTAAAAGATAGAATTTCAGGTAAATCTTTCAGCTATGATCTAGTTCTGGTAATGTGTAAATCAGCAAACAAAGGCAAAGATTACCCTGAACAAATGGAAGGTGTGTATGTCATAGTCTATTTTGGTGAAGAGGTGTATTCAAAAACTTTCTAATGTTTAAGTTAAAATGAAATAAATTTAAATCAGCTTCATAATACTTTGGGAGAAGATCTACAAAAGAAAATAAATACACATGCTAAGATGCTGAAATTGTTTGATAGCAGGAGGCTATTAAAGCATGTATCCTAAATAAAATCCATGTTGGCCTTGTTTGATTGGTGGATTTTGTTTTGTGTGTAATACTAATGACAAATGTAATCTGATTTATGTTGTAAAATAGAAACAGAGACCACACAATTAACCATTTCCCCCCTACTTTTCCATAAGTACTTTATCCCAGGTGACTTTCCTTGGTTTAAACTTTTTAACAGATTCACATGTATGTGTGCATACATGTGTGTGTGTGCTACTTTATGTCAGATAGATTCATACTAGAATGAGCTTTGAAAGAGTAGTTTCTTTCTTGACAGTGTTGCCTAGAAACACTCAGGTCTTATGATTTTAGATGTCTTTTTTATTTCACGTCCTCAAAGTTACTGCTGTGATATTTTAAGGGAATGGAAATTCTGGGCTTGCTGGCATTGCTGCTGAAACATAATTTCTAAGTAGCTGCAAGACTGACTGATGTTGTACTCCCTAACTGAAAGTACAGAGTTAACTGTAGTAATTTATCTTTACAAAGGAAGGCCATACCAAAGATACTAGGAGAGTGAGACCCCAATCACAGGCAAGTCATGGAATAGTACAACCATCTACACACCCAAGCTTCCTGATCCTTGGTGTCTTGATTTCTTTCCCCATGTTCCTTTAAGTCTGTGTTCAATACTACATGGCTTTACTGCTGACACCCAGCATTGATCTGGGAAGTTTTCACAGCAACAGACAGTGTGTAGATGTATTAGCCTGTGTGGCTTACAAGAGCAGCAGCTGATTCTGAGTAGTAGTGGAGACAGAGGCAAAGGCAGAGAGCTGGATACTGGAAGTTGGCCCAAGCTAGGTCCTCAAGGGGACCAAACACAGAAGGGACACCTGAATGAGTTTACCATTTATTCAGAGGCACCCACCCCCACACATCTAAAGTCAAGTAGTCCAGATCTCTAAATGATTTACTGAGGCTTTTAGATTTTCTTGTTATTTTTATACCTTTCTTTTGAAGTTCTACAGATAGCTTCCTTTTATAAATCAGTTTGATTGGAAGATCTAGCACATTTCTTTAGACTTGGTTCTACCTTACTCTTTCATTTTTTTCCATCCTTTATAAATCTCCTTTTAAGCTTACTTGTCCATATTCTTTATCTAAAATCAAAATCAGCCTACCTACAGGCTGTTTTCCTCAAGCAATGATTTTGTCTTATATTCACAAGTTTTGTGTACTTATTTTTTACCCTGAAGCTTCTTTAGATTAAGACTCTTTGAATTACAATGAGGGTGGACAATAGAGCTCAGTTCAAGTTGACCTTTTAGATGAAAGCCAAGCTAGTCTTTCTACATGGTAGCCAGAATAATCTGGGCATATTCTTTAGGAAGTTTTATGTATGTGTGTGAGTATTAGTATTCTGCATCTTGGAAAGGACTATAGTCATTCGAATCCTGTCCTGCCCTCACATGGTTTTCAAATGTACGAAAGCCATGAGATAGCCAAGGCCTTATTAATCTTGTCATTTACACAAAGTGAAAAATACTTTCATTTTTAAACAAGTCCCTGACAGCTGGTATTTAGTAAGTAGAATCAGAGAAGTCTACTTTTGCTTCAGAATCAAAAGAAAAGCTTCGATAAGAGATTACCTAATGCCCGTTGTCCATTCTGAAGCAACAAGATATAGAAAAATGTGTGCCCCACAGAGAATACGAAGTCAGAATTCACTTAGGAGATCCTGCCAGCTCCCTGGTGGTTAATGAATGGCAGCAAGACTCTGCAGTGTTTTCAGTTGGAATGGGCATTGTTCTCATTTGTGCTTTACCTTATAAACTTTTAACTGCTTCCAGGACGATCATGGTTGATTTGGCACACCCGCTTCCATTCTGTTCAGGCTCATGTGAGTGATGCTATCGAGTTGTGTGACACTAGAACAGTGTTGTTATTGCAAGCTTATTATGGGCTCAATTATTAACTTATTTTCTTTGGCCTTTTACTGAGGAGAGGAAAAAAATCTACTTTCCTTCAACATTCACTTAATACACATGGTGCAAAAACAGTGAGGCAAATCAGCTCTAAGTATAGAAAATGGGGAGCTTTTTAACCTCTCCCCACTTTGTAAAATATGTTTGTCTCCACTGTCAGGTAATTTGTTCATTTCTCTTCCATTACAAGGATTTCTGTCCATGTTTTGTATGCTTTCTTTTGATGGTAAAGTTATTATTGGCTTTGGGCATTTTTTGCTTTGCTTTTAAGTCAAGTCCTACTTTTATAGCAAAGTTATACTCTGCTGTTTTAAGATGACTGCCAGCTGGCAGTACCCAAGGACCAGTTCTGAATGCAGTGTGCAAGCTGACTCTGGGGGATGCTATCTGCCTGATAAGTTGCTTCCTTTACCCCAAGATGAAACTGTCTCAGACATAATTTGCTGTTTGACATTAGCCTGAGGAAAAAAAAGCTGCACCTTTCCTCCCTATACACAATGCTCAGGACATGATAGTGGTGCAACACATACAGAGATTTTTCATTAGGAGTCACAGACCCCTTGCCTTGAAAAGGGTGACTTAAAGTACTATGTCCATATTTAAGTCGTAACAGTGACCTGATATATCACACACACATGTTTAGTAATCAATGTTTGTATGTAGACATCCATCTTTCCTTCAGGAAGAACTCAAAACATCATGTGCTCAGGAGATTCTAGATAATTCTGGTACTCCTCCAGAAAGGTAGCTATCAGCATGTTTCACAAGCCACCAAGGAGAACTTCATGATCAAGGTCACAAGAAGAGCCTCCAACTTGGCAGTACATTACACAAAGACTATCTGTATCTTCTTTGTAATGTGATGGTGGTACTTTTGCTAAACTTTCAGAAAACACTTGGAATGATCAAGAAGTGTCCATAGAACTGAAAAAAAAAAAAGATCAATAGAAGGAAAGGGGGTTCATAGACATTCCTTGTGGGGCCCTGAGGGGAGATCCTAACAGCTTATGTAAGACAATATTGTAAGACTTCTAGACTGGGTTTGCCTCAAGGCACACTAAGTGGCTCTTCAGCACTTCTCCTTTTATAGAACCTAGACCCAAAATCAATTTTGTTTTCTTTAATTCAGTAAATTACATTTGGCTGCATTATCATAGTGTTAATAATGAGTTGAGAATGTATAGAAGAAGAAAACTTCAATAATGTCTTCTACTGGAGATTTTTTAGGAGGTAGACCCTGTTTTATCACATTTGTTTTTATTTATTTATTATTTGTTTATTGATGCAATCACTTATTTTTGGTGCATAGATTGACTTCAGGGTTTCATATATACCAGGCAAGTTTGAGAGCACAAGGCTGCATCAGTCCATCTCAAGCCCCTCAAAATGTTGTTGATTTTCTTAGTGACTGTAAGGATAGATTGAGAGCACCTTCTATTTGGAGAAACTAAAGGATGTTTGGCTTGAGCAAAGCATAGTGATGATAAAGCTAACATTTTGTTGGATGAGTTTGTTTCCTGGCCATCCATCTCTGTCTTCTGAAGATGCTTCTCTGCCTCAGTAAAATTAGACAAAGAATGTACATTAGGATCTTTTTTCCAGAGGTCAAAAACTTGACATCCCTATTGCTTTCCTGAGTTGGGGTTTCCCAGATTGCTCAGAGTAGATGAGGGGCCCAAGCTGTGATTCCTGGGATGGTCAAGTGTATACATATGGTCTGTGAACTCATACTGTCTCTGCAGTATCAAGTCCGACAGATATGTTCATATCAGCTATTGACTCTGTTCAGACATGTACACTGTCACTCACTCAGCCTCCCTCCTAGCCACTTCCAAACATGCAAGTTCCACTTGGCTTTTCCTGTTCCTGCATGGCACTTTGAATGAAGCTCTAGAAAAATAAAGCACTCAAGCCAAGCATTGGGAGTTGAGGGAGAGAGTAAGCTGACAGCTTCAAAGAGAAAAGACAGTAATAGTCTGAAAAAGCTGCTTCTTCATATAGATTCTTCAGGGAGTACATTTCTCTATTATTTCAATTATTGGAACTTCCTGAATAGGTTGAAGGTCACTCATAATTCACACTTTGTCATTTTTAGACATGCCAAGTGCAGTCTGTTATGCATAAATAAAACTTCCAGTGTTTGACCAGGGAAATAAATGGAAAGGCATAACAATGAGGCCTTGTTCATCCTTTACAAAGTAGATAGCTTGATTTCTTTCTTGTTTACTCCTGCACACTGAAGTTTATCTTCTAACTTGATAGTAAAGACATAGCTCTTTAGAGTGATCCAAGTATAGCGGATTATCAGTAAAGCTGTTCTGAAAGATTCTTGAATGTTCTCTTCTTAGAATAATAAACATGAGCATACAGCTTTACCTTTTGTGAGTACAGATGGAAATGTCATTATTTTGATGGCAGATTTGGTAGGACAGAGGCCCTGACATAGTGGGGATTAGCCTTCTGTGGACGATTAACTGTCCTCAGAGTGCTTTCTGAGTGTCTCTGCTCTCTGTGGTGTGGTCTTCTTGAGCTTAAGTAACTGAAGGAAATAAGCATCCAATTATATGTACTTAATTAAAGTTAATTCAAATTTTATCTTTATACAATAAGTGTTTAACATAATATATAATTAAATATAACCTATGTCATACAATTAGAAATAATCTGGTCATTAAACATTAACTTCATGTTAGATACAATTAATAAATAATAGGATACTTTATGTAAAATTTTAAATTCATTGAAAATAATGAATTTTGGTTATTTGCATGTCACATGTAAAATATGTGAAATGTCTTAGTACAAAATTATTTATAAGTAACACTGAGAAATAGTTTATCTCTCAGAATCCTGGAATTCTCTTAATTCTGTTCATACCATTACTATTTTTTTTATCCTTTGTTTTGCCTTGTATTACCCAAATGGACTTCCTTTTTGCATTCATAATTGATTTCAGAGGTTGGTTAAAGTGAATTAATTATAATAATTATATCTATAGTAAGTGATGCCTGTTTACAAGTATATTATATTTATGCTTAAGCTATAAATGCCATTGATACCAAAACAGAAAAATGTTAGATTTTTCTGGTATTGTTTTCTCAATTAAGTGAAAAATTAATTCTGTTTAAAAACTCAGAAAACTTGCTACTGAGCTACTTTCACAAAAGTTGGTAATAAAAGACGATGAAGTCTGTTAGTAAAACAATCACAACAAATGCTTTTCTCTTTAAGCTGAAGAATTCAGAAATCCAAATATAGCATTCATGCTTATGAAGACAAAAGTTCAGAATTTTGGAAAAGAAAAAAATAGTCTATCCAGATGCTAGAAAAATTAAATTTTTATGTTATGAAAAATTTAACTGTATGGAAAATTAAATCATGTTCATAACATCTATTTCTGAATTTTTGTACCAGCTATCAAATTTAGAGTTCTAGAGGAGATCACTGAGTTTTAGATATGTAGATATTCTTTTGTTACAATAGAATTCCTATGTACCTGCTTTTCACACTATATGGACCCATTCTGCTTTTCCACTTTGTGCTGAGATTATCTTTCATTCCAATAGAGCACTCTATGAGAGAGAGAGAGAGAGTGTGTGTGTGAGAGAGAGAGGAAACCGACAACTTTTGTATTGGTTCAAACTTATTTCTGAATACCTGAGATTTCTGTACTTGTATTGAATTCATCACAAAACCCAGGACATGTTAATTTTGGACCTGGTTGAGTTTTTCCACACAGCTACAATGGGAAAGGATAACTGTTCACTCTTTCATGGAATTCGGCAGACTAATCAACTCCCATTTTTCCACAGCACAAATCCCAGAAAAGTAGTGTCTTTTCTTCTGGTGTGTAACTCAGATGACACAGACCTGCTGTGCAGCTGAGTCTCTAGGTATTTCCCTGGTCTTAAAGACAGTGTACCTATCTATAAGCCCCCACATTGATAAGCGTCTGTATAGATCATCCCAGCTGCTGTCAGCTTGTTATTTACCACAAGATGTTTTTATAGCATGAAAGTAGAGACACAGCATTTCCTGAAAATAGAGACACGGTATTTCCTGAAGGAGGAGGTTCATTCAGGGTTGTGTCCCATCATTTTCCCATGCAATCAGTTTTAGGAGAGAGAGAGAGAGAGAGAGAGAGAGAGAGAGAGAGAGAGAGAGAGGTCATTTTATTTTGAATTAAGTGGCTTCTCTCACATGTCAAATGTTTGCTAGTATATTTCTACTGTCTTAAGGCATTTTGGGGCTCAAATATTTAAATTGTACTGTAATGCTATTATAACTAGAAGAGGATTCCATACTTTGACTCCAGGACTTCCAAGATCTCAAGGAATGGCAGACAGCAAGAATCACGGGAGCAAAACACCTTGAGAGGAGGACTGGACCCTTGAGGGTGTGGAGGGTGGGACTTCGAGGCACATTCTTATTGCCGTATGGGGAGGCATGCCCAGAATTTACCCTCATTATGGCTGGCGCTTGCCAGTTCTTTTCAAACCCCAGTTTCACAAGCACCATAAAAATTCAGTTAAAATTGAAAAGAACACCCTGAAGTTAAAATCCACTCTGCTTTGCCTTGCCTTTCATGGCCTGGAATGTCACCTTTTACCTCCAGTAAATAAAGCCAACGTCAACACTCTTCCATGTCTTTTATATTTTATGCACTCAATATTCTTCACATGACAATCTGGACGCTTAAAGGGTAATTACAGGAGTGATCTATGTCCGGGCAAAGAGAATTGTCTTCATAATATATAGTTGCAGTGTATCCATCATTTTCTTTTGTTCCTTGGACTGTGCACATTGGATTGAGTAAATCTAAAATGGAATTAAAAGAGACATGATTAATAGAGGACTGCAAAGAAATCATGATATCATAATACTTTCTTAAAGTGGCCTGGCATGTGTGTCTGAGAAGCGTTCCCCAGCCAAGACAATGTGCTCTTTTACCGTCTTGCTGTGCATTGTCTGTTTAACCTCTCCACTTCCGAGAAGCTACTGAAAGCCCTAATGTGTCACAATTCAAATGCTAGCATGCTGTTGGGAAGGAAACTAATAAGCTAACCGTGTAAGAGATGCCAGAACAGAGGTGATTCAAACTTTCGAGAGAAGCCTATTGTCTTCTAAGGGGAAATAGAAGTCAAGAAGGAAACAGCATACTTACCAGCATTTAACTCGAAGGTGTAAAGGGGAAGGCATACATGTGCAGTGATAGTTTTTTAATCCACGAACTTCCTCAGCGGGACTCTTTCTGTCTGTGAGCCTCTAGAGAGAGGACACTGTGATAGGTGGACACTGGGTACAAGGTGACCATGTTCTGCCTTGTGTGTCCTTTGAAATAGAGATAATAGGAGATGGAGCTGGTTTTGTGGTATTCTAGATTTCACTTTTAGACAAATATAAGAATCTCAGGTTATATTATAGCAGTGTTCAGCAGTACTTCCTGATTGACGTCATTTTCTGTAAAGGAACTTAGGCTGGGTTAACTACTAATGAGTAAAAAAGCCCATTTTAACAAGAAAGAGACTAAGTAGAAAATATTCTTCATTGGGGTATTTTTTTTTAATTTAGCACAGTTCTGTACTTTATCTTTTTTTTCCCTTAAATAGAAAAACAAAAACAAAAACAAACAAAAAAAAAAACTGGAGTTTAGAGCCACCTACTGGAAGAAAGGGGCATAAACTTCCGTGTAAGCTCTTCAGCTTTTCAAGGGATAAACACATAGGTAAACATAAAAGTGGAGGAGTGTTTCCATTGATCTTATAAGACAGTTTACACAGATGGTCTCGGTTTGAAATGATCAGACAGCCCTGGTTATCACACACAGAGCAAGCCCGCAGCTGCTCTCAAATGAACAAACAGTATCTTCTAGGTTATTATTCTTCCTATTTCTTGGTTGCATTTATGCTCTCTACTCCCCCCACCCCCCTTTTTTTCTTACTCTTGTCTTTTTTGTTCGTTTGTTTTACTGCTACATGCGTCCTGATGTTCAGATTATATTCTGGGGGCAGTCAATCCTGTTTATTTATGGCTTAGTTAGTAAAAGAATTGGTGTGCAGTGACAGAAAAACAGAATACAGGTTAACATGAACATGTAAGAAAACACATAGGTCCAGTTCTAATGGATACTGCATAGGACTAAGATTTTTAGTGTTTTTTTTTTAGGTACAGTATAACTTCCTTTTCTCCCCCAAAACCTCCATCTGATTATAGAATTGTTTAATAAATAACCTTACAATAAGATGAGCAATTGATAGCATTTTAATGGTAAAACAAATGCATGTCTTGAAGATTTTTGTACTTAAATGTGTCCTTCATCGGTGAAAGAAGTCTGGTGCCTGGACATACAAGAAGCCATGGCTTGTCTGTCACTGAGATCCTGGGAAGGACAGTCGGCTCCTGGAAATTTCACACTGGGGCTCCCCCCACAGCCCCCAACTGCTTCCCAACCCACTAGTAGCAGGTTATTAAATCCTTCCTGTCCTCACCACGTAGCTTGAAAGGCAAAGTAGAATCACCCAAGACAGCATCCTGATCACATGAGGCATGGTGCCTGTGTACTGGACCTGCAGTCAGGAGCTGGGGCACAAGGGCAGGGCTCAGCTTTCTCATTGGTGGGAGTAGAAAGTGGAGTTTTGAAATGAAATGACTCTGTTCTCTAGAGACCACGAAGTTCAGTTTGCCTCATCCCACCAACCACTCACTCCCTTTTGAGCATCTTGTGGAGAAAGGGTCCTCTGCTACAAAGGGGAAACTCAGGGTTAAGTAGACCACAGGTGGACAGTCAGGAGTGGTTCAGCTCTGCAAAGGTTTGGCCTTCGAGGTGCTTTGAGGAATTCAGGGAAGGGAACGTTCTTTGTTAAACATTTCAGACTATAGGCGAACTCACATTATGAAATTTGCTTTGTGTACTAGCTAGGATTTAGAAATGGTTCACAAACTGCTTGAGAGTTATTGTTTTCAACAAGGAGATTAGTTTTTCCTCTTAGCTAATAAAACAAAAATTACCATTTCCTTTGATAAAAAAATAAAAATAAAAGAGAATTTTTTTTAACAATATGAGAAAATGTACAGCTTCCCTGGTATATCTCTTGCCCTTTGCTAATGTTTGCTCCTGTCTGTCTTTCCTGCCACCTGTACCTGCTCTTTGAAGATATTCTACCGAGTAGTCACAGACATTGCTCCTGGGGAAGAGCTCCTGCTGCTGTTCATGAAGAGTGAAGAGGATCCCCATGAGCCCATGGCACCTGACATCCACGGTGAGTGAGGTGTGCAGCCGCCTTCTAGAGGGTGCCTCACCCCTGTGCTTTCCTCATTTACTTCTTTGGCTATGCAGTGTCAGTCCGACAAATGTGTTCTCTCAGAATGGGTATTTTCTGGCGTTGACATGTAGCTAGGACAAAAGAGAAAACAGCTGGCTGAGATCTAACCCGAAGTGCACATAAAGAAAGTTTTAAAGACTTGATCAGAAGCAACACCTTAAGCTTCGACAATTCCTTCTGTAAGAATCCTTCCATCTTTCAAAGAGTTTGTTTGCTTGTTTGCATAGTGCATGAATGTTCTACCTGCATGTTTGTATGTGCACAATGTATAAGCAGTGCCTACAGAAGCCAAACAGGGGCGTCGAGTCCCATAAGCTTGTAGGAGGTTTTAAGCCCTCATATGAGTGCTGGAAATTGAACCAGGTCTTCTGTAAGAGCATCAAGTGCTTTTTAACCACTGGGCCACTCTCTAGCCTTTCCTTCCACTTTTTGAGAGTTGTCACAAGTAGCTAGGCTTAGAGCTTTTTAAAATGATCAGCTGCCTTTCCCACTTATTACTTCAAAAGTGTCTCTGTGGTAGCCAAATATGAATCATCATTACCTTGTGAGAGGGGAAAAGGAAGAGATCCTGGACAAAAAGTATAGATGAGGAAACTTTACAGCCAATGAAATTGTTCCCTATAAGAAGCCTGTTCAATATCAAAAGATGGAGGATCTAGATAAATGATAACTAGCAGTAATGTGTGTTCAGGACAGATCCAGGATGAACTGCTTGCATATCATTTAGCTGAGACAATAGTTTTTCCTTTTCCTTCCAATACCTGTCTCCTAATAAATGTGATTTGGTTCAACACAGTAATTGAACCAAAAATACTTTAGAGTACTTTTGGATTGAAAATGACTCAAGGGAGGATCTTAGCTTTTGAGCCTCTGTGACAGAAGCTGCCACTATGGCTAGTTATTTTCAGACTAACAGTGTCCCCCATAGTTGAACTCCTCTCTGTCTCTTTGTGAAGTATTCTGGTGCTTGGGGATGTCTTTGGGGGCATACATTTTCCTCTTGGAAGTCTGACATGAGATTGCCTTTAGAAATCCAGACTTCCCAGTCAGCCTGGTAGAGTTTGAGCCTGAAAGAGGAGTCTGGTCTTGTTTAGACAGTACAGGGTACTTAATCATTAAAAATGTGAGATCTGGGGTTCTTCTGGTACAATGTTTCATTGGTACATGATTGTTGAGTTCTAGATGTTTGAGGTAGTTTTTTTTTAAAGTAGAAATGATTACTTTAGTACTTTCAAAAATGGCCCATGTAGAAGTGATTGTTCCATTCTTCAGACCAACACTCATTGTTTAAAGTGTTCTTAGGACTAGAGAGATCGCTTGTTGCAAGACTAAAGACTTTTAAAAAATTTATTCAAGTTACATCTCAATCACAGCCCCCTCCCTCCTCTGCTCCTGGTCTCACCCTCCTACCTTTCTCTCCCTCTTGTTGCTCCTCTCTTCCTCGGGTGAGAGGGACCCTTCACATATCTACCCACCTCTGTTTCTTGGTCACATGAGGGCTAAAAGATTCTTCTTGCACTGGGACCTGACATGGCAGCCCAGCTAGAGTAAGGTGTTCCATTACCAGGCAACAGAGTCTATGACAGACTGCTACCCCTCCGCTTGCTAAGGGATCTGTATAAAGTTGCCTATCATCTATATATGTATAGGGGGACCTAGGTATAGTCTATATGTGCCTTTTCCTTTTTCTTTTTCTTTCTTTCTTTCTTTCTTTCCTTCCTTCCTTCCTTTCTTTTTGTTGGTGTTTCAGTCTCTGAAGACTTTTAATCTCTAGAACTTATTTAACAAAATCCAAGAGTCTTGGCAGGTAATCTCAGTGCTTATGAGGTGGAGACAGGTGAGGTTTTGCAACAGTGGCTTGTCTGCCTCACCTACTTATTGAGTTCCAACCCAGTGAGTGACCTTGCTTCAAAATAAAAACAATAAAATAAAATAAAAGCACATGTACCCGAGGAATGCCACCTGAAGTTATCTTTTCACCTCCATGTATATACACATATCTGCACACACACTTTTATACACACACACTTATGAACAGATGTATACACAAACATATGCATAAAACATTCTTGAACAACTAGCTGTTTGTTGTCTCAATGTATCATATCTGTTTCCAAACATATAACCATGCACTCATGTATAAGACTTAGAATATTTAACCAGTTACTTGGATTTTACACTTCTAGAAAAAATAAATTTAAAACATAAGCATTATTTATGCCAGATATGACATACTTTGAAAATATTGTTTTATTTTATCATTATATGTAGATTAAGACCCTTGAGTGAGATATTTTATTGA
The DNA here is from genome assembly GCA_907164525.1 of Lophiomys imhausi. Taxonomy (NCBI): domain Eukaryota; kingdom Metazoa; phylum Chordata; class Mammalia; order Rodentia; family Muridae; genus Lophiomys; species Lophiomys imhausi. The sequence goes on along the minus strand of CAJQZJ010033087.1, from coordinate 2,286,722 downwards.
TTTCACAGATTGAGAAACTGAGACTAAGGCAAAGGAAATTATCTAGGAAAATCACACAACTATCGTGTAGAGTCAGCCCCCAGCATAGTGTCTTCACTATCTAATATTAGGCTCTTTCTATGCACTTTGCAGCCTGGAAGTTCTGTTTCCTTGTGGGCTCCTGGGTGAGATTGGAAGCACAGATCTTGAATATATAGACAGTGTTATAAATCTTAGGTAAAGTTTCCTTTAGTTCCTATTGTTGAGATTTCTGTCTACAAGGCAGAGGTGATTGATTGTAGAGTACATCCATCCTTGTAACTCTGGGCATACAATCGGACAGTGCTGTCTTAGCACTTTGTCATCATCTCCCTGTTGTTGATGTGGTTTAAGCTAAACCTCTGTCTTTGGTGGATTATGGTAGCAGACTCTTGATGGGTCTCTTTGTTAGACTTGTCCCACTGCAGATGGGAGAAATCCTTCTACAAACCAAACCTAAACATATCCCAGCTTCCAGCTTCCAGTGATACTCTGTTCCCATCTTGACATGAATGCTAATATCCTTCTGTAACTTCCTTTCACTCCTTTTTTCCATGTGCTTTATGTACCTGACCTACTTCACTGCAGCCTTAACCTTCTTTGAGTCATGTGTGAGTACCTTCTTCCTTAGTGTGCACCATCTCCTACTCACCTTGCTGATTTTTACCAATTCTAAAGTCCCTTGTGAGCCGTTTTCTCCCAATTAGCTGAGCTAGGCAGTTCCTTAGGGTTCCTGTGTATTTATTTGTCATAGAATTGTATTCACACACATGCCTTTGAGTTTCTTGCACATGCATTCTCTAGCAAAGTGTATGGCAATTTGATAGGTGGTTACAATGTTTTCCCACAAACACTTAGTCAATTAGTAACTGAAGAATAATGTCTTCCTTGGTTATAGGTCTACAAAACAGCATGTGTGTCATGGTGTTACTATGGGTGTTTTTCAGCATCATGAGCTATGCACAATACCGTTGGGATCATACCATGACCTCCGCCTAGAGTGCACTTTTAAGTGGACTCCAAGATCAGTGCTCTCTGTACCTGACTTTATAAAGCACATCGTCTGTATTTTCCACTAAGACTGCCTATTAACTCTATCAATTTAAAGTGTAAATTCATGTTTGCTACTTATCAAGGCCTTGTCAACTATCACTGGTCCCTGAGTAATATAAATTTGCCTTAAAGGGTGCTAGAAACATCTTGAACTTTATTCTCGTTAATGATAGTTTACCAACGACAATGACGATGGGCATACTTGCAGCTCAGTGTAGACAGGGCCTCTGTGTACACTTGTGTCTTTCAAGCAGCATATCATTGGCTTAGGGAAAAGTAGAAGTGAGTATAACTTCTGACACAGACATTTGTCTTTTGACTCCAAAACTGACTGCTTAGTCTCTCTAAGTCTTAGTACTGTCATCTGAAAATTTGGGTAAAAAATGAGACCTATATTTTCTCATACCTAAGTTTTACTGAATGTGAATAACTCCTGTACTGGGTTGAGAGTTGAGATTATGGTCCTGAAGTGGTAATTATTACTTATTATTATATCTAGAACATACAAATATTTAGGTGTTAAGTTTTATTTGAAGAGGAGAATACATGGTAGCCAAAGTAAATGCATTCTTTTTCCAGATTTTTATGGGGTTTTGAAACATATATAGTTTTTAATTTCCACATTAAACTTGACTTGGAGACATGACAGTCAAAACTTTTAGGGTTGGGGAATGGCTCAGTGGGTAAATTCCTTGCTGTCCACACCCAAAGACTTGAGTTTGAATCTGCAGCATCCATGTAAAAAACCAAGCATGGCTGTGCACATCTGTAATCCCATCAGAGGGAGAGGCAGAGTCAGGAGTATCCCTGTGACTTGCAGACCAGCCAGTTTATCAAAATAGTGAGTCCAGGTTCAGCGAGAGATTCTGTTTCCAAAAATCCAGTGGGGAGCAACAGGGGAAGACACACAACAGCCACCACCACAGGTGTACACATGTATGGGTGAGTCCAGCCACATACAGATAGGCAGACAATCTTGCTCCGTCTCTCTGTCTCTCTCTCTCTCTCTCTCTCTCTCTCTCTTTCTCACACACACATCAAAAGCAAACCAATAAAGCATTTGGTTATGGTGGTGGTTGATTCTGGATCTTACAGTGCTAGCTAGCTAATAATTCTTGCACTGTCCCCACAGAAGAACGGCAGCACCGCTGCGAGGACTGTGACCAGCTCTTCGAATCCAAAGCTGAACTAGCAGATCATCAGAAGTTTCCATGTAGCACACCTCACTCAGCATTCTCCATGGTGGAAGAGGACTTGCAACAAAATCTTGAGAGTGAGAGTGATCTCCGAGAGATCCATGGTAACCAGGACTGTAAGGAATGTGACCGAGTTTTCCCCGATCTGCAAAGGTTAGCGAAGGCCTGTTGGACATGGGTGTTTGCTCTGCAGCAAAGTATTATTCTGGAGTTCAACAAGACTGGAGCTTCAAAAAAAACGAAACAAAACAAAACAAAACACCAACATCAACAACAAAAAAAGACTGGCCAGATATGCTGGTGGAATGTTAAGGAATCATTGTTTCCTTGAAACTTCTTGTCTAAAAGATAACAGTAAACTTTGGTTTGTCAATAAGAAAACCTCCCCTCCTCTCTTCTCCTCTCTTCCCCTCCTCTCCTCCTCCCCTTATCTCCTCTCCTCCTTTCCTGTTCCCTTCCCTCCCTTCTCCTTCTTCCACTTCTGTCTCTTCCACTCCCTACTTTCTTCCTACACCCAGGGATCAAACCAGAGCCGTGACTCTGTTAGACAAGTGCTCTACTCTTGAGCCTATAGATACTATGATTTAAGTAGGATTATTGTGAAGTGAAGTCTTAACTTTACGGGGAATGATACCTTTAAAGAAAAAAAAAATCAGGGTGAGGGAAAAATAAGTAGTGATATGCCAAGAGTAGTAAAGCTACCTGTAAATCATTTAAATGATTGAAACTCTAGATGTTGGGCTCACTTTCAAAGATAACTTCTGATAGATCCATGTAGTTCATGGATTTAATTCAAATTACTCATGAAATTACATATCTATGAAAGAACAAGAAAACATTTAGTTTCCTGGTGTAACATTTTCTAAAGGGAAGAATAGCATTGTAGGAATCTAAATGAAACAATGCTTTAATATTTAGTTTTAATAAATGAATATCAGATCTTAGTAGCGTATTTGCTTGGCATAACCCTTTGAATTTAATTCAAGAATGTTTTTTATTTGACTGAAGGAAACACCTCCCCTTTTGAAAACTATGATGATAATTATGTTACAAACTGCAACTTTATGTTCAGAGACACTAATAGGTTTTCTTTTTGTTTATTTTTACCTAATGACTTTTGCTTTTAGTTAATGAAGGATTTTAATAATTGTATTTATTACTTTTCTCAATCTGGAAATGATCTTTGGAACAAATAATCAGACTCCTAAGTGAACACATCACAGTCTATTTCTATTGGATTGCTGGTGTGTCAAATGGCCTTTTTTAAGAGTGTGAATAGCTGAGTTGGTTCTAGACACAGCACCCACCCAACCTCACCCTTTTCTTCCTTCCTAGCTTCTATTCCTCTTTCTCTTTACCTTTTCTTACTACTCTGCATTCTCTATCTTCTCCTGGTTGTATCTGTGTTAGGAAAGGATTTTATACAAATGTCATTCAGTTTAAGGCATGAGCGACTAATAGACATTAAAGTATAATCACTCCCTGAATGAGACTGAGTCAAATAGATGCACCATAGCTTTGAAGATTCAGGCCCAACTTACTTAATTACCAGTGGGTGTGGGGGGGGGGAGAGAAATAAGAGGGTTTCCTTAGCACCTTCTACACTCACCTCTATAAATATAAATCAACAAAAAAACATAAATCAATAAATTGCCTTTATATATTTAGTAAAATGTAAATTTGTAGTAAAATTATACAGTGCTTTTTAAGTGTAATAATGCCCCAATATTATAAAAAAGTAAAATGAAAGCAGAAGGTGCCAGTGAGAAGACACAATCTCACACAAGGAAATGCTGTCTCTGGTGCCAGAAACGAAGTATTTCACTGTGATTTGTTTTTGAAGAATGATCAGCAATATTATTGTGCAAACAATGGAATTCTCATTTTTTTTTTTTTTTTTGGTTTTTCGAGACAGGGTTTCTCTGTTTAACAGCTCTGGCTGTCCTGGACTCACTTTGTAGACCAGGCTGGCCTCGAACTCGCAAAGATCCGCCTGCCTCTGCCTCCCAAGTGCTGGGATTAAAGGCGTGCGCCACCACTGCCCGGCAGAATTCTCATTTTTGGGGAGGAGGTGGATAGCAACTGTTTTTAGGAAGAACCCTCTGGATCTATTTAACCAAAGCCCAGAGCCGCAGGTAGCTTCACTTCATGCTCAAGGCAACTATCAACCAATCATTGGGTGGACCACAGTACAGAACCCTCTGAACATACCATCTGGAAGCCAGCCAGATCCATAGAGTATATTATCAAATAGTTGGGTGTCATTCCACCAAGCATTGTGGATGGTCATAGATTATATACCATAGCCTTACCCCAAATTCACATTGTCTGGGTATTTCTCTCTTCATTGGATGCTGCCATAGTTGCTGATCTTGTCAACAGAAGAGAGTTCCTTCTTTGATGTGATAGAATCTTCTTTCTGTATCCCCCATCTAAACTCTCTAAAATTATTTTATTGAATTTTTATTTATTTGTGTGTGTATGTGTGTGTGTATGTGCATGTGTGCGTGTGTGTCTGTGTGTGTGTGTGTGTCTGTGTGTGTGTGTGTGTGTGTGTGTGTGTGTGTGTGTGTGTGTACAACTTGCAGGAGTTGCAGAGGTTGCTTCTCTCCTTCAATTATGTGGATTCCTGGGATAGGTCTTAGGTTGTTATCCCTATCACCTCTACCCACTGAGCCATCTTTTCTTGTCCCCCAAAGTCTTTAAAAGTAATGCAGAGATCAAGATGCACTGACCAAACCTCTACAAACTCTTACTGAGTTACATGAGAAGTATGGAAGTCTGATGGCTGGTTGGTGTGCTTCTGTGTTAATGGAAGCAATGTACTTTTGCTTATGGAGAACTAGTTCCCCTTCTCTGTTCTGTGTGTGAATGTGAGGGCTATGAGAGTGTGTGGTGTGTGTGCATGTGCAAATGTATGCATAGCTATGTGTGCAAATATAGGCATATGAGTGAGGACAGAAGACCAGCTTGGCTATTGTTCCTTGGAGGCTGTCCACCTATTTTTTTTTTTTTTCTTTTTATTCTGAGGCAGAGTTTCTCTTTGGCCTGAAGCTTACTGAGTAGGCTCCACTGGCCAGGCTGGTGAAGCTGCCCCAGGGATCTTCTTGTTTCTACCTTCTCTTCTTGGATAACAGGTGTATTATCTAATTGTTCCATCTCCCACGCCAACTTCCCCCTTTTATTATCAGAGTAGTTGACAGTGATAACACCATGGAACAATATGGACCTTATACTACGCAGGAGAAGTAAAGAAGGAAATGTTCTCTTGCTTGATCATCCCCTACTGAGTGCTATGTGCTCACAACAATCTCTGGGAAGTAGACTAACTACATCCTTGTAGTTAGGAGAAAGAATGTGACTCAGAGCACATGCCAATCTTCTGCCAGTGGGATGCAGGGATTAGAATTTCATGTACACATGCTGGAATATGTATTAGAAATGGCTTGCCTTTCTTAGCTGCTGATAGTGAAATCTCAGTCACTACAGAGGTTTCCAAGGATGCCCTTGACTCAGCTCATGTTCACTGCAGCTACTGATATCTCTCCTAGTTCATTTATTAGCATTTCAACTTCTTTAATAGAGGATTGTGTATTATAGATAAAGATAGGGTCTTCTTTTAACTTCACACCCTTGTTCTGTCCTAGTACTTTGTGTTTAGGAAGGTATCACCACTTTTAGTCAAACAATGGCATTTGCAACTGGACTGACTCACAGGGCCCCAGAATAAGTTCAGGTGCCAATATGAATGAATAGGAAGGAAACTATGGAGAAAAATCAATGTGGGAAAGGTATTTTTAATTTATCAAGATATGAGAATGAGTGTTTTATTCACTTACCAACCCCACTCATAACAGCCAAGGAATGTGTTCTTAATGCTGGTCTTAATTCATTTTCAAATACAGAGTATTGATCTCACAGAAAAAGGAGATATAGCAAATTAAGCACTCATGCTTGGAAGTTTTAGTAGCTTTTAATTTTGGAATGCTTCAACTAGATACAAATCAGAGATGATGGTGGATTTAAATTAAACACCACTATGCTCAGCTTCCGCAATTACCACAAAGGCCAGTTTTGTCTTAGTTCTCTCCATTTTGGAGTACTTGAAACAAATCCTAGACATTATATTGTGTGGGTTTTGGGTTTTTTTATTTTTAAAATATAAGTGAGGATGTGTCTGTAGAAGTTAAGTCTTTTAAAGCATTGTTTCAGTATTATTAAAAATAATAAGTCAGGCATTATTAGGTTAGAGTTTAAAATTCTAATAGGGCTTTTAAGATTATAATAAACAGAAGGTTCATGTGTAAAAACTGACTGACAGAATTATATCTACTTTAATCTAGTGTTTCTCTTGTCAAAATTTTCCTCTCTGACTGTCTTTCTCTAGCAATTGTACTTAGTACATTTTTTCCCTTTCAAATTCTGCTGTTTATATGTCTTCAGTGGTATCTTAACATCTTTTTCCTTTCCTTCTATTGTCCATAAACACATCATTACAGCTGGGCTTTAGGTTCAATGGTTTCACAATGTGGATATTATCACTTATGTATATTAGGAAGTATGCAACAGATTACCAGGTTTTGTTAATTTATTCAGGGCAGATGAAGAATTCTAGTTTCAGCATCCTCTCATCATCTATTATAAGAATTAATTAATTTTATATAGGAAACTACTCCTTACTGTCTGTTTTGTTATCCTAAAATAGAGTTTGCATCATAGGGAAATCATGACGTGTTTATGCATCTTCCCCTTCATCTTCCAGTTTCACAGCAAACATCCTATCAGAGTGACCAGCAAGGTTCTATTTGTGCATTTTTAAGATTCTTTTTGTTAAAAGACTCATTGTTATTGATGCTTAACTTAGACTACTTTTGGACAAAAAGCATCTTTTCAAATTGGCATCCTAATTTCTTTTGAGATGATCTGCCATTTCCTTGCTCTCTGTGATAACAAAATGTTCAGAACCTAACTTGTGTGCGTTACCAGATTGGAAATGAGCAGTGGGTCTCAGGAGCTCTGGCTACTGGTATATGAGTGCTGTATGCTAGTGTGCTTAGGAAAATGTGGTCAATGAACAAAAATGCTGCAAGTGTCTTCCAAATGCAGAAATAGCTCATTAACTATGTATATTTTCTTTTCATTGTATTGGTTCAGGTTCATGTACTAACTTAGAAAAGGAAGCCAAATTCTCAAAAAAAAAAAATCTGAACTTTAAAACATAGATTAAACTCTCTTGAGAGGACCTTCTAATCATGTCTTTTTCCATTAGCAGTCTTAATACTGCTAATATTGACTTAAATTTAATATTGACTTAAATTTTGTATGCTTTTCTTTATAGTTCGTGATCTATCTATCTATCTTTCATCTATCTATCACCTATCTATGATCTATTTATCTTTCTCTGTCTCTCTACCATTTATCTTCTACATATCTTTTTCTTTTTCATCATCATCATCATTGCAGTCTCCACCATCATTGTCCATGTCATCATCATTTATTATCTATATACATGTATCCCCACATATCGATCCACACACCTACCCAGCAATATCAGGACCATAATAGGAAGTTACTTTCCATTCTCTTTCCTATATGACTAGAAATACAAATACTTTTGTATCTAGAGGTTACATATATTAGAGAGAATACCTACTGTATGTCCTTAAGCAATTTACTAGCATGTTTTATATTTTAGTTAAGTAAATAGCAGCAATCAAAGTTACTATTAAGATTATGCCACAAATTTATAACAGACAGATACCTCTCTAGTATAGTCCTACATCTTCAGATAAACCTTGCTAGCAGTGTCAGATTTATCCCTAACAAGGTTAGATCTCTGTATAGGTGGGAAACATAGTCTAGGAAACATAACATGTAACATCAAAAGACCATTTCTTCTCTTTCTTTCTTCATCCTTAAGCTTCTTTCTCTCAGTTCTTTCTTTGCTGGTTGGATTAGTAATCAAGTAGAATTCTGTTTATGAATGCATTCCTTGTCACCCTGTCTCATTAAATCAATTGTTTTCTTAACAGCTTGGAGAAGCACATGTTGTCACATACCGAGGAGAGGGAATACAAGTGTGATCAGTGTCCCAAGGCATTTAACTGGAAGTCCAATTTAATTCGCCACCAGATGTCACATGACAGTGGAAAGCACTATGAATGTGAAAACTGTGCCAAGGTACAGTGAATTTGGAGGCTACTCACCTCTCTCTGTCCTCATCCTTCACTGGCTACACGTGTATCAGCCTTGAGAAGGGGGAACTATAAATACCTCCAGAAAAGGAGACTAAATGCTGTACTCTGGAAGGCATTAGCAGAAAGCACAGAGACACTTAGTGGGTATTCTTTTCTTTCTGTAAGGGAGGAAGTGAGGCTTAATGGTGAGTTACAGAACTAGGTGTCAGACATCCTTGGTAAATTCCTGGTTCCGCTACTGACTTACTAGTGTGGGGTTGTTTTACAGCCTCATGGGGAATAAAAAATTGTATCCAACATACATTCCTTATTTCTTTTAATAGCAATCTGTGAGGAAAGTCACATAAAGCTTCTGAATACTTATTCAGAAAGAACAGGGGACTCCAACATTTTCAGATTTTCCACCTAATCCTTCTTATAAATCATAACTTCATCCTCACTGAGCAGCACAGGGCCTCTGTTTTAGTGGCCAGTACTATACAGCACTTGGATGAAGTGACAGCAGTCCATTTGGGCCACAGAATGAGCTGTAGCAATGGTCATTCACAACTTTTATGTTTTTGTTTTTTGGGTTTTTTTTTTTTTTTTTTTTTACAAAGAACACAACAATGATGTCTTGGAATGGTTGCTTCTATTTCCACAGCTTTTTCTCATAGCAGTGCAAACTGGGACATTGGAAAGAGTCTTCAAGGATATTTTATTCCTAGATGGGTTACTGGGTTTTTCCTATTTTTATTTAGTGAAATGTTCAAAAGAAAAGCTCCAGCATGCTGGAAACATGCAGAAGAAATACTATATAGAGTTTAACCTCTTAGGGAAATTATTGAAATTAATTTGGGGTGCTTTCATCAAAATCCTCCATATCCTGTGTGTAATGTGTCTTTATTTTAAAGGGCCGTTTTAATGACAGCTAGGACAGAATTTAATCTTTGGTCCTAGCTATTACAAAGGCCTTGCCTGTAGTCCGATAACCGACACTAGTGGACACCCTGTGATAAATGCAGAAAACTGAGTAATTTCTGGTTTCTTCCTTAAAGTGGTTTCTTGCACTTTGGAAATACTGCTTTCATTTGGTCTTTGATCAAAATAAAAGCAAGACAAAGAAAATCCCTCTTTGGGCCATCCATCGATGGTCTTCTTTCTACTATCTATGAGTGAAGTTTCTGGATTAATCAGTACTCATTTCCTAGCAGGTTTTCACGGACCCTAGCAACCTTCAGCGACACATTCGGTCTCAGCATGTCGGTGCCCGGGCACATGCTTGCCCGGAGTGTGGTAAAACATTTGCCACGTCGTCAGGCCTCAAACAACACAAGCACATCCACAGCAGTGTGAAGCCCTTTATCTGTAAGTTTTTAAACACTCTAGCCTCCTTCTGTATCAATCTCTCCTCCAAAAGGCTCTGTGCTCAGTAACATGTCCACAGATGGCCATTGTGGGTGGGAGGAAGCTGCACTCTTAGATTTTTATGGTCCAACATAGAAGGGTTATTTTACATTATAAGAAAATATTTTATAAGCATATCCATGGCCTTTTGTCTATAATCATTGGGGTGTTTTCCTTCAGATGAAATCAGTATCAGGTAAAGAATAGAGATTTTGTTAAGAAATGAAAGGGAAGCCTCCCTAGGTTGTAGGATTTAAACAAGACAACTAGATTTGTATCCCACTGTAAATGTTTGTGGCTTTGTAAAATAGCCAATAACAGATTTCACTAAGGAAGATGAAGTGATTAAAAATCTGTTCTGGATCACTAGGAGGTGGAAGAGCCCCACCTCACAAGAAGGCTTATGTTGCTGTGTGTGTGTGTGTGTGTGTGTGTGTGTGTGTGTGTGTGTGTGTGTAGGGGGTAAGATGTTCTTTCTTCCCCTTTGCCTGCTGTTTACATTGTAGATCAGTAGCTCTGGGCCACTTGGAAAAGTAGAGTATTTTTTCCCTTTGATGCTGGACAGGCTCCTTCTCCCACCCAGTGCACTCAAGCAGATTTACAAGCTGCATGCTTTCAGGGGATATTCCTTTTGCCCACCTACTTGGCACACTCCTAGACTGAGCACTTTAGTAACACACTTCAAGGAAAGGAAAACTCAGCTCATTTTCTTTTGTTCACCAGTGTGAGTCTGTTTCTGGGTTGTGCCGCAGTAACTCAGAAGGTAAACCATTTGCTCTTGGTTCATCTATGCTAAGCTCTAGGGCCCTTTGTTCCCTTGCTCTGCTGGGTGTGTGAATACAGGAACAAAGTGAGCTGTGCTACCAAATTCTAAACTGATTTTGGATCCAGATATGGGTGGGATTGTTCGACTCATTCCCAGGACCTCGTAATATTTCTGAGTTTCTGCTTTGGGAATCCCGTGGAAACCAGTTTACCCATTTCCTTTGGTTTGCTTATTTATTGATTTTGACAAGGGCCAATGGTTTGCAATAGGTATCCAAGGTCCTAGTACAGAACTTGTTGGCAAACCACCTAACTTTCGGTGCCAATGTGGAATTGCCAGAGACTAACTGTCCTGTTCTTGGCCTTGACACAGCCTTCTTTTGTGATTCCAAGTGCCAAAAGTACTCGTCTTTCCTTCTCCAGTGTACAAGAGAGTCTTTTTTGCTTAGATGTTCTGTTCCCTGAGTGGAGTGAAGACAGCTAGCAGATAAACAAAGGGTGCCCTAATCTCCCTGGGGAAACTCTGTTGAAACCATGGTAAATTAAGAATACAATAGGAATTTTAGATTTTATGTTTTAAAGAGAGAGAGAGAGAGAGAGAGAGAGAGAGAGAGAGAGTAAGCATTCATGACTCTAGGCCCTGCAAGCCTGCTTGGAAGTGCTCTAGGCACACTATATTAGTTTATTTCTGACTTATAATATATGTTGGTGAGTTGTATGTTTTGGTGAGAAGAGCAGAGTAGATTACAAGAAACTCTGATCACCTATTTCATACTTTATCTATTTTTAAAACAAAAGCCAGAAAGCACAGGCTCCCTCGTTCAACACTTGTGTCTACACTATGAACCAGGTTAAACCGTTCCACTTTCAAGTATCACGGAGTGTCATTTCTTATTAGGACTGCATCAAATATTTCCCCTGAATGTATTTTCAGCAATTACTGTTAAATTTAAATAACAGATGATTTTCTTCAAATATCAAATGTGACAGTGAACCACGGAGTAATTGCAAATAATAGCCGTGTAATTTCAGAACAAAGGGGTTTAAGGATAGGAGTTGCCATGAGACTGAAAGGGTGTTGGTTCACCTATGGCTGCTGCTATCTACTTCTCTCTCAAAGGCCACACACCATGATTTGCCCCCACTGGTGTGTTTATGACAACTGTCTCTTATTACAATGAGCCCACGGTCCCTAGCGCTAAGGTAATTACTCATCGCCTTTACAGCAATCTCCAGCCTTACCCAAATAGAAACCACATGCTCTAATAGACAGAACATATTCAAAATGCTTCTTAATTTGTTTAAGAGGGAGAAAGATGCAATGTTAACTGCAGGCTAATTCCTGCTTACTGAGAAAATTACAGTAGAGTATAGACTTCAACATCAATTGAACCTTTGACCTGGAGTCTGGTTATTGATGTCTCAGGCCCAGCCTCCAAGGGTGGTAAACAAAGCTGCCGACTAAGGAAACATCCCAGATTCTATTTTTGAGGTCAGACACAGACTCTACTGTCCTGTAACAAAAGGTACAGCCAGACAAATGAAGTACATCTTCTGTTATTCCACCATAGTCACTGTGGATTTCCTTAAAGCCATCCTGCTACAAGAAAGAAGATGAGAGAGCAACATTTTATTTTCAAAACATTGCAACTCCTGCATTTACACTCGGTTGGCTACCCATTAAGACATTTTCTTATAGTACTTAAGTCCCAAGGATAGATTTAAAAAAAAATAAGTGTATTTGTATAATTACAATAATATATTATTTTCGATAGTTTCTTGGAATTGTTCATAACTGAATCAGTGTAATATAATCATTTTGAAGTCTGATCCCCCTACCCCTGATGATTTTATTTAGTGTATCAAGTAATGAAAATAGTACATGTGTTGATGGAGCCTATTTAAATGCTGTTAGAACAGACCAAGCAAAGTACTCTGGTAGAAATCTGAAAAGAAAGCACCCCATCTTCTCTTCCTACTAAAATAGGACAGTCTCTGCAGTATGGTAAAACTCTATTAATATTAAGAAGCACACTGATATACAGCGATACTGGTCAGTCTTTATCAGCAAAAAAACAGAAGTGCAATCGCTTAGCACTTCCTGTTTGTGGAGGGGGGGAGGACAAAGCTCCAGTGTGTTTTGCTTGACTGAATTCTATAAAATCTCCTTTGCAGGAATTGTTTTAAAAGTGATCATTGTTTTGATTCAAGTTTTTTACTCAGCCATTCTGCACCCACAGTCAGCAGTCACTCGAAAGCAGTAACTGTCGAATTTTGTGTTTATTTTATTGAAATCAATTTGTTTCAACAGTTACTAGCAGAGTGTATCATATTTCCACATGCACAGGAGCACTAATGTGAGCTCACTCATAGAGTAACACATCCCCAGAAAAGTTAAAAAAAAATATGATGCTTAGCAATTTGATATTATAATCCTGGAAGAGTCAAACTGAGTAAAGTCTTACTTGAAAGGGTGAAGGGTTACAAAGTTTGGCCTTAAAATATACTTAGACATCTTGGCACATCTGTGAGAAGGGGGCATGCTACTTTATTGACAAATTCTTGGTTAAAGGGGGATAGTACAGGACCACACTGGCTGCTGGGTTCTTTCGGGATCAGACTTTTCATAGCTCTCTCCTCTGCTTCCCATACTTGGCTATGACAGACAGAAGTCAAGCCTTGAGATAACCGAGGAAGATACAGCAACAAGTGAGCATGTTTCCCAAGGATGGGGGTTTCACACGCAGGAAGGTTAACACAGCCACTGGTGTGAGGGGAAGTTGGAGGACGTGCTCGTGGTTCATGGGAACCAGCAATGCAGGATGGGCTACATTCAATTTAGTTTCCTTTGTAGGCTTAAAATAGAGGCATTGTAAATTATGTCAGTCTTTCTCAAATCATGAAAATGATTGTTAAAAAGGTCTCCCAATACACAATGTGCATTGTTGTGTGGCTTTGATGTGTGCATGAGAGTGCATGATACAATATTGGTGAGATAGTGGGAGACAAGCTATAGCCTTCCCCCACAGCGAGAGGTGAAAAGGGTGAAGTTTGTGGATGAGGGGAAAGCTGTTTACCCTGACTTGATGGAGACTGTTTTAAGTACTCTCAAGCTTTTATGCTTCATACATCTTTAACTTTTTCAGATTCTGCTAGTGTTGGTAGTCAGGTGGGAAAAGCAATGTCTTCTGGACTGTGACTTTTCCGTAAACACTTAAACACACAAATATTATGCAAAATATTATACAGTGGGGGATGGGAAATATTTACATTCTCTGTGTGAAATATTTGTGCTGCCTTGTACACATTTGTCAGGTTGGACGCCTTGCTTTGGAATCTAGTGAAATGGGAGTTTTCTGTGTTCAGAGCATCCAGATTGGTGACCCCACCCCCCAACTTCGATTTCTGGCTTCCTAATTGAAACTATTCTGGGTAAACCACTTGTGATACTTACTGAATTCGGAAGCAATTGTCATAAAGCCTGAGACTCTTTTTTGTTGTTTGCACACAGGTGAGGTCTGCCATAAATCCTATACTCAGTTTTCAAACCTTTGTCGTCATAAGCGCATGCATGCTGATTGCAGAACCCAAATCAAGTGCAAAGACTGTGGACAAATGTTCAGCACTACGTCTTCCTTAAATAAACACAGGAGGTTTTGTGAGGGAAAGAACCATTTTGCGGCAGGTGGATTTTTTGGCCAAGGCATTTCACTTCCTGGAACCCCAGCTATGGATAAAACGTCCATGGTTAATATGAGTCATGCCAACCCGGGCCTGGCTGACTATTTTGGCACCAATAGGCATCCTGCTGGTCTTACCTTTCCAACAGCTCCTGGATTTTCCTTTAGCTTTCCTGGTCTGTTTCCTTCGGGCTTGTACCACAGGCCTCCTTTGATACCTGCTAGTCCTCCTGTTAAAGGACTATCAAGTACTGAACAGTCAAACAAATGTCAAAGTCCCCTCTTGACACATCCTCAGATACTGCCAGCTACACAGGATATTTTGAAGGCACTATCTAAGCACCCACCTGTAGGGGACAATAAGCCAGTGGAACTGCTGCCCGAGAGGTCCTCTGAAGAGAGGCCCCTTGAGAAAATCAGTGACCAGTCAGACAGTAGTGACCTTGATGATGTCAGTACACCAAGTGGCAGTGACCTGGAGACAACCTCGGGCTCTGATCTGGAAAGTGACCTTGAAAGTGATAAAGAGAAATGTAAAGAAAATGGTAAAATGTTCAAAGACAAAGTAAGCCCTCTGCAGAACCTGGCTTCAATAAGTAATAAGAAAGAATACAGCAATCATTCCGTTTTCTCAGCATCTGTAGAGGAGCAGACTGCGGTGTCAGGAGCTGTGAATGATTCTATAAAGGCTATTGCGTCTATTGCTGAAAAATACTTTGGTTCCACAGGACTGGTGGGGCTGCAAGACAAAAAAGTTGGAGCATTACCTTACCCTTCCATGTTTCCCCTCCCATTTTTTCCAGCATTCTCTCAATCAATGTACCCATTTCCTGATAGAGACTTGAGGTCGTTACCTTTGAAAGTGGAGCCCCAATCACCAAGTGAAGTAAAGAAACTGCAGAAGGGAAGCTCTGAGTCCCCTTTTGACCTCACCACTAAGCGAAAGGATGAGAAGCCCTTGACTTCCGTCCCCTCGAAGCCTCCGGCAACACCTGCCACAAGCCAAGATCAGCCTCTGGATCTAAGTATGGGCAGTAGAAGTAGAGCCAGTGGGGCAAAGCTGACTGAGCCTCGAAAAAACCATGTTTTTGGGGAAAGGAAAGGAAGCAATATGGAAACAAGACCATCTTCAGATGGATCCTTGCAGCATGCGAGACCAACTCCCTTCTTCATGGACCCCATTTATAGGTAAGGATGATGGGAAAGGACAGTGGACAAACAGATGTATGAGACATAGATTTTAAACCGTATCATTATGTCTCCTTCTAGATCAGTTTACTTATTATTATTATTACTAAACAGTGGATGATGTTTAATCTCATGAGAACATTCTTTCATTCAGAAATGGGAAGATTATGTTTGGGCTTATTTTTGGATGTCTCTGAAATTGAGGTTTTGGAATAGGCCTACAGAATATTTTTTATTTTATTTTGACAACACACTCATTTTTAAACATTTTTGGGGAGTGGAAAATACAAGAAAGTCATCTCTAAAACAAGTTGTCAAGTGCCAGAAGAATGAAGCTCCTGAAGGATTAGCACAGATATGTGTGGGTGTGTAAATGGGCTGCTCATTTAAAATGACATGATACTTAGAACAATTAGTCTCCTCTTTGTTAACCTACTGGTATATCTTGAGTATATTATACTCATATTCTCCTTCTAAATAAATCTTTTCTAACTCCAAGTAAGTGAAATACTAGTCACAACATGGCTTTCTTTTTAGAATGAGTAAGTTGTTTAAAATCAGTCTCTATTTAATCCCATCATCATACAGTTTCCTTTAGTATGTGTAAGCATTCTCTAGGTAAAGCACATATGTTTAATAAAATGCGTCTTTCATAGAATATTGTAACGCTCACCAGTAGAATGATTTGGTATTTGAATTTTTATTTTCTTTAACAATTTTGTTCATTATGCTTTTCACATATTATAGGAATTTCCAATTTACTTTCTAATTTAAATTTTCCCAAGACTTTGTAGAGCATGGACTTCATATTGAACTTATTTAAGATAGGATTAATTCCATTTTGTGCCCACATAATCCTTGCATTCAGGAGACAGAGGCAGGAGGATCACAAGTTTGAGGCCATATCTGACAGAAAAGGAAGACAATCTAAAATGTCCTTGCCCTACCAATTTCACACTTCAACACTGAAAAAAAATATTTATGGTATCATCTTCATCACCTCTGGCCTTCCTCTGCCCATTTGCTGTCTTCAGTTTTATGGCTGCAGACCTTACATTTTATGAAAGGGAAAGGAAAGGTCTCATGAAAAATTTAAACTCTAATGTTAGTGCCATGCCTGGGGTGAAGCTTAATCTTGAGAAATTTCACCAAGAAATGGGCCTCTTATTGCCTACTTCAGCAAGTAAAGGAATGCGTGTAAAAACACAGTATAAATGCAAATTTTCAAACTCATAGCTATTGTCTTGCAGAGCATTTTGTTGTTATTGTTGTTCTTGACACTGGCAGCCTAGAACAGCGTCAGACTTTCCATGTTGCCAAAGATACTCTTTAGTTATTAACCTCTTCTTTCGTTTGCTAAGTGCTCCCTATATCTGTCTTTTAATTATAGTTTAAAAGTGTACTCACTTAAAAGTTCTTAAAAGATAATGGCCAGTAGCTGGTAAAAATTAATCCATCTTAATTGCCTATATACCTAATACAAATAGGTTGTGAAACATGTTTAAAGGTTTTCCTTCTTTCCAAACCTACTACCCACCTCCCCTCAAAAGAGAGATAGAGAATATTTGCTTATTTATGTATGTATCTCACACAGATGTTGCATATAAATGTACATACCTGAGCAGAGCATATCTTGAATAGCCGCAACAGTGGCCAGCTAAGTTGGAGGTTCCCTTACACCCAATAGGCAGATTTAGGATAATTTGAGTGGATGTTTAGGGGGGATGTCATTTTTTCTTACAAAATGAATTAAATTACCTTAGCCCGCTTCTCAACAACCATTTCAGACTCTTCAAACGTTATTTCCCCAACTGAATTAGAAGAGTCTTAAAGTTGTACCCATAACCGATACCTGAGTTATTGACACCCATAACTCAGTACTTGCAGGTTTCAAGATCTTTTGCCACCCCAGTCACTGAGTAGGACTTTTCCATTACTAGGCAGACTTTCTGCCATTGATCACCTACCAGTGCCTGATGTATCTTTCCCCAGCAGAGGTCTTCTTGTAAGTTTGTCCCAAGAAAACTTCCAGCAGCTTTGCTGTGTTGAGTGACAGCGACTGTGTGGTGATTGACATGCAAGACTAACTCACCTCCCAAATCTAATTTTAACCTTTCAGAGTAGAGAAAAGAAAGCTAGCTGACCCACTTGAAGCTTTGAAGGAAAAATACTTGAGGCCTTCTCCAGGATTCTTGTTTCATCCACAAGTAAGTATTTTGGATTTGAAATTTCAAGCTTGTAGACTAACTTGTTGATCCCAAAAAGCAGGTGCAGTGGAATGAAAGAAACTTTAAGAACACTAGTATTTCCTTTGACATTGCTCTGGAAGAACACAGGAAGTTCTAGCAGGAATAAAACCCCAGCTTTTTTTTTTTTTTAAGAAAAAAAGTCATCAATATATGTGTAAAAATAACATAGTTTGGGTGTTAAATTATTATGTGCCTTTACTATTTATTGAGCTAAATTACATGTTGGAGTGAGTAGAACTCAGCTAAGGAAATAAATATTGAAGTTGTCTTTTGTGTTTAGAGTTTCCTGATACACAGATATGGATCAGACTGCAACTCGTCCCAACCTCATGAAGGTCACTCTTGTACTTTTTAGTGCTTAGATAAAAACAGGAAATGAGTCTACCTGACAAGTTGTTACCATAGAGGCTGAAGGAATTTATCTAGACACACTGGGCATTCCAGGGAAGGTCTGTGATTGCACAAGAATTCACCACAATACACAGAGCTATTTATTGAATGGAGCCAGGCCCATTTATCAAAATATACACAGTTTCTCTGCAAAGGGGCATGCTGAGCAGTGCTATCTTGCTGCTTCATCTCTGCTTTGCCACCCACTTCATTATTTTTTTTTGGAAAGCTGGCTTACATATTAATCCATAGCTAGAGAACTGTATTGAAAGTGCAAACATAATGTCTGGAATCTGCTTGTCATACTCATATCTCGTTTTGTTTTGTTTTGTGTTTGAATGATGCACACTCCGATCTTTAAAGTTACCAAAGATTTTAGGAAGATTCCTGACAATTTAGTAAATAAGTTTATTCTGCTGTGGTGTGTCCAAACCATAAACTAAAAATTCGAGGGTCCTTTAATTAAACTAATGAAAATCTCTTCAATTTATGTAGTAAATACATTAATTTGTCTTGGGATAGGAATCCGACCTTGTCTCTTGTGTCTTCACTGCTTCAATTGTCTTCTTTAATGTACAAATAAAAGTGAGAGAGCAGAAATACAAATACCTGTTTTAGTTATATATAAAAAACCTATTTTGTTCCAAAATTCTCAATCTAATCTAAATTGAGAAAATATATGCTTTGGTATCGAAAGTATCAGAAACATTCCATCATGGCTTTTATATAGGAATGCTAAGCAATGATACTGTTTATATAACCCCTTCATGGAAAGGAGCCAAATGCTGAAGCAGTAAATGCTTATCAGTAAATATTTGATATTTATACTGGCCTAAATAACACTTTCAAGGGTTCACAGCCTGAATACAATATGCCCTGTGTTTCAGGGCATATTGCATAAAAATTACAACAGTCTTAATATTTTCTTTCTTAATTATAAATAAAAACATACACAAGGCATATTATTACATACATTTAATGATAGTGATCAGATTGCTTGTATATTTTGATAGTATAGAAAGTCTAGTAATCAAACATTATAAAGCTCAGTGCTATAGGTCATGACAGAATGAAGAAAAAGAAGACTGGGATTTAGTGTTTATGAGCAATTTGTTTTATCTGACTGCTAGTTTTCTTATCTATAAAAACTCTGGAAGCATTGATTTCAAGATGCCCATGGCCTCTAAAAAAAATGGTTAGCCTAGGTAAATGTGCCACTTAGCAAAATGAGTTCATTTACCAGTACTTGCATGTGTTATAAGTACGGAATTCATATACATTTAATAAGATAGTATAAAGTGTTATATGTTATATTTTAATATTCTCAAAGGTCATAAAGAGTAAAAGAGATCAAGGATGTTCCCCTGTGGGTACACAGGGAAGTGTATTTCATTCCCTTCGACAGACAATGTGACATCTTGGTGTGAAGATTGCCTGTTGCTATGTGCTGTTGTTAGGACCTAGGAATGACAAAAAAAAAAATGCAGTACCCAGTATGTCCTAAATCCTGCCAATCAGAGTGCCATTCTGGAGTAGGTCTGTGTGTAATGCCAATATTGTACTTAGTAGACAGTGGGCTGCTACATGGGACTTTGGAGAAGAGGAGGTAGTTATTTAGGGTGCTTAATTCGCAAGCTGTTTCCAAACTACTGTGGAGATGTGGTGTTGTTTAGTGTTGTTCCAGCAGTTTTAGTAAGTAATCCTTGGTAGGTAAACTACTGGGATACATGCAGAAGAAACTGAGCACTTCCTCCAAGTTTATTGTCTTTGGAGAGGACTGTTCTTTCAGAAAACTTTGCTCATGTCCCAGTGTTAGATATTTTGTGTTGGTTTTGTATTCTATCAATTCCATTCTAACCTCGACTAATAAAACTAGGAATTTGGGATTAGGAGTAGCTGTGGCACAAGGCGTTTTTATTACTTATAATTAGCGAAAATGCTTTGGTTTTGAGGAAGATTGTTTACCTCTTTATGTATAAAAGGAGAACCCATGGCACTACAGGGTAACTGTAAACAATAACCTTTTCAGAGAGGGTGTATTTGACAGTGTGCTTGGTCTCTGAAAGAACCTAAAGGAGACTCTTGCAAATGGATGCACAGGTATCCCATGGCGAGTATAAAGTCACTGTAGTAAACTTCTCAGGCCCTAATCTTACTTTCTAAGCCATGGCTTCCCCATGTACATGGGGCTATTTGGAAAGATGGTTTTGTGTTCTTGGTGTGACCTTACTATGTAGATTTCATAAGCCAACCCAGAAGGACAAGCCCCTGCTAGCAGAGCTTTCCATGATTTTACAGCAAAATAATTGCTTGGGTAAGACCATTTGATTCTTCCCTTCCAATTTAAAGTATATAGGAGCACATGTAGGAGTTGCTGACACTCACTGTCTGTTTCTTAGGCTATCCCCCAGCAAAGAGGACATCACATTCTCATTTGCCTTAGAAAACACTCAACACATATACCAAGTTTGGATAGTGGCATGCCATGGCGTAGGCTAGTTTTACATTATTTTAAACACAATCTCTCCACATAACTCAGCCTCTAGACAATAATAAGTGAACAAGTCAATCAATATTTATTGAATTTTACTGAAAGACTGTTAGGCTATCTTACTGTTTATAGAATTACAATGCTTTAAATTTTGTCAAAGTATTTAGAATATGCATGCCCACATATGTCCAATTTAAGCAATATATCCTTAGAGTTAAAGTCTCCTCATAGTCCTTGAAGAAGCAATTTGTACTATCAGACCATTAGAAGACTATTCAGCGTTCATTTATTTTCATCTGATGAATAAGTTAGTTGACTAAAGGGAGTAAAACATGCTGCAAAAGTTCTTCTTGGATATATAGTTAAAATTTACACATGGTTCTTCAGTTTAAATTGTGATATTGAAAAAGAAAAGATGGCCACAAATAGATAAGATGGAGAGAATAGGTGGAGAGAATGGGTCACTGAGTGGTATCACAGAGTGTCCACTTCTTTGAAACCTAGTGAAGGCATTTTACATTCACATTACAGTTCATTTGAACTGAAGCAAAAACCATTGGTAATTATACCAGAGTCCAAGTGGCTATTATCCATGGTTTGATTTTCCTACACTTTTTATATTATTCTTGGTTATTGTTACATCTTATTTTCATGTTTGACCTTTTCAATACTTATCAAAGACCTTTTACTTAAGCTTTCTCTTTTATGCACTTACTTTCATTGCTTGCATTTACTTTTACTATATTCTGAGGAGCTCAAAATAAGTGAAACACAGTCCAAGTTATCACTTCTGCAGTGCTGTGGAAACCACATATGTTTTTTGCCATTCATGTTCTATTTTGATTCCAACCAGTCTTTCCTATTGTCACAATTCTAACTTGTCACCACACTTATGGAGCCACATAATGTATCACCTAACAAAGTGACATTTTAGAAGAGCATCTAAGCCACGGACACTTTTCCTGAAGACTGTGATCATAATTGTCACAAAGAACTAAAATATTTTTGTTCCTTCCCCATACTCTATGTCCTGAGTACCAATAACAAAAGTCCCTTGCTGCCAAGTGTGGAATTCTCAACAGCATTATCTTTTGTTATATAATTATTCCAATTTTAGCAAATGCCATTTTCCTTATTATTGAAGCGATAGAGATAGAACAGACTGGATTATGAGGAGAATTTGCCTGATGTGTAGAATGAATGCAGAAGTTGGGGCCATAGTTTTGCGGTGAATAATAAGAAAAGAAGGATGCTCTGTCTTATTATGGGTTCTGCACAGTAGGTAGCTTTCTTAGAGTGATGGCCAAGCTTGGTTCTACGCTTAATTTTAGGAAATAGAAGAAAATCACCAGGGCTATACATAGTTTTAATTTTCATTTCTAGAATTCTTACTCAAGATAAAGTTACATGATAAGTAAAAATTACCAGATTAGTATAAATGCTCATTTCTGAAAGGATAGATTGCAGTAAAGATCCAACACAGAAGTAATTTTCTGTTTCTGTTTCAATTTTGCTACCAGTTCCCACTACCTGACCAGAGAACATGGGTAAGTTCCTTACATTTTTGACTAAAGTAATGTATCATGAAAAAGAAAAGAGCTTAATCTGAATGCTGAACAGACACAAATCTGGAGCTGTCCGTGAAGTGACAAGACTGGAGTACACAGCTTCCCTGTTCAGTCAGCAGCAGAGTATCCTCAGTAGAGTGGAGCATTCAGTAAGCTAAAAATGACTCATGGAATGATTTTATTTGCTAAATCACACTCATTCCACATGATTATACTATGATATGAGTGTCCTCCTATAGACTTTATATAGGAAGTTTTTAAATGATTCACTAAGTAGAAACCATTATTGTTTGGGGACAACATATTACAGATATAACAGATTTTTTTTTTGATAAAGTATCATGCAGTGTAAAACCTGAACATATATGTAAACACAAGCTGACCCTGGAATTCCAGTTCCTCTATCCACAGGCAGAAATTTCCCCCACTGTTTGGAGACAGATATAAAACTGTAAACTTTTCCCCCTACGTACTTAATGGACTTTTCAGAATTGTCTCGTTTCTGTAACTAATTGTTACAATCTGGTTTCAGTTCATGAAGCAAGGGATAGGTTTTCTTCTTTTAAATAGAAAGGTATGCATGGAAAGAAGAATTCTCATTTTATATTTTATCCCCAAATAGAACTTGGTGGATGGGAGTAGCATGTATTTTAAATATTCCTTTAACTCTTCATGTGTTTATATCCTCACTCAAAATGACCTATTTCTCAGGGATGCAGATAGCCTTGGGGTAGTCTGGGTGTCCTAAAGTTATGTTTGTTTCCATGTAAACTTGATTAAATAGAATGTGTTAGCACTTATTTATTTCCTTTATCTGATCTTATTTATTCTTTACCATTTTCTCTGTTGTGGAATATGTGACGGATTGTTAGTTGCCTCACTATTGTCGTGCTTGTAAGGACTAATTTCATGCATTTCAAAGCAGAAAAATATTGATGGCAGTGAAGGGAAAGAATGACAGAGGGAAGGAGCACCAATGAGAAAGTGTGCAAGCCACTGCTTTGATTCTTCTAAGCTCTACAATCAGTGAGGTTTTCCTTGGAATGCTCTGGCCTGCATTTTCAGGATTCCTACTGTGTTTTCTCCAGTACAAGTCTGTTCTGAGCTTCAGGGCTCAGTTTTCTTATCCTAAGGTACAGTGTGACTTTGACACGTGACAAGCCACGCTGTTATCTGCTTGAACCTTATGATGCTGATCCCTATCCTGATCATTGTACCCACTGACCAAGCCAAGTCAAAGCCCCAGCTAGGCTCCCTTTCTGTGTTACCACTGTGCTATTGGAAATCCTGGAAGTGCTCCACTCGATCGAGCCAGTTCTCAAGGCTGCAATTTACACTTGTGTTATTAAATAGATACTTGTGATACATACTGAAGACACAGGCTTTGAATTCTTTATGGTAAATGAACTCTCAGTGATTCTGTAATCATGACTGTTGAACTTAATCCATAAAGTGAGATAAACATAAACTATGAGTATTTACTTCTCCCTCAAATGACCATGGTTTTGAGGTTTCTCAAGATTATCAAGTGAACAAATATAGAAAACTACAGACTCCACAAACTTTCCCATCCTGTTGTTTATGAATAGTTCATTATTTTATGATAGAGTCATGTGTAATCTAATTGAGAATCATTAGACCACATAATTCATGGTGTACTTGGACAGATAAATAATTTCACATAATCATGTTGTCACTTTAATAGTTTTGATGAGAATCTTTTTCAGATCCTCAGTTATTGGCACTCAGGTAATAAAAATTAAGCTAAGTGCTTAGATCCCTGTTGAAGATATCGTCCCTTCAGAGATTTTATTATTATTACTATTATTTACTCTATTTGACTAGAGACATAGCTACGGTGTAGGACCTAGGGAACTGTGACTAAATAGTTTGCGTCAGTACAAAGTTAATAGCCTCTTGGGGACTGAAAGGGAAAGAAATAACTTCCTTCTGCAGAAATCTGGCTGTAGATACTATCAATGACTATAATATATATGCAAGTAAAATTACTACTCCATTGGAAAAAAATCTGTCATTTGTTGATCTTAGATTAGTCAAAGATATTAATGGGTCATATGGCAATACACTACTAAAATATACAGTGGGTGTTTTCTTTCCTTTAGTTTCCCTGAATTTTTTCATTGTAGTTATTTTCTTTTTATTGGATTTTAAAAATTAAATAATATAAATTACATCTTGGCATCTAGTATATTAATCCCATTTTATCTTGACTTTTAAAAATACCAAGTTGCCCAGCAGTGGTGACTCATGCCTTTAATTCCAGTACTAGGGAAGCAGAAACAGGCAGATCTCTATGAGCTTGAGGCCAGCCTGGTCTACAGAGCAAGTTATAGAACAGCAAGACTGCATAGAGAAATCTCATATCAAAAAGCAAACAAACAATCAAAACAAAACAAAAACCAAAAAAAACAAAGTCAGACTTTAAAATGAATATTAAAATATATTATTTCTATATAAGATACATTTCTTCTGGAGGAGCATCATGAGGCAGATAAGATAGAAGGAGAAAGCTGAGGCTTTGACCCATATATTAAATAACCCAATACCTATCTAAGGTATGGGCTAGATCAGCACTGCTCATAGAATTGCTAGACTGTACTAGACACCAAATGGAGGATGTCTAAATTGCATCTGTCTGTTCAAAAAGGGACATTTAGTCATTCTATTTTTTCTGGTATAAGGAGGTTTATTGTAGGAAGGGGGGAGGAATAGGGGTCAAGGTCTGGAGAAGGTGGGGTACTGGGTAGTGGCAGTGAACCATGAGAGCAGGTGGACAGAGAATGCAGAGGGGGACAGAGAGAGAAAATGTGATGAAAGAGAGAGAAAGCAGAGAGAGGTCATAGAAAGAGAGAGGAAGAGAGGAGGAGGGGGAAGGGATGGAGAGAGAGAGACAGACAGACAGACAGAGACAGAGAGAAAGCGAGAATACATGCCAGTCATTCCAGTGAAGAGCAAGTGATATAATAACGAATCTCAGGAAGAGGAAAGGAAGGATGGAATGAAAACTTTTATGTCTCTTCACTGGGGTCTAGCTGAACAGCGTGTGTGTGTGTGTGTGTGTGTGTGTGTGTGTGTGTGTGTGTGTGTGTG
>CAJQZJ010033087.1:2246729-2261420 GCA_907164525.1 Lophiomys imhausi | reverse complement strand
GTGTGTGTGTGTGTGTGTGTGTGTGTGTGTGTGTGTGTGTGTGTGTGATAGAAAGAGAGAGTATGTATTCATGTGTTCATGTGTATATGTGCATGTGTATGCATATGTGTGGGCGTGTGGGCATGTGTATGTGTATGCTTGTGTTCATGTGTAAGTGTGAGCATGTGTGCATGGATATGTATATATTTACATGTGTATTTAATGCTTGTCCTTAGCTCAACTTCAGTAGTCTTACCTTCCCCTTTTCTATCCCAATTTTATCTTCTTTTCATTTGACACCGGAAGTCAAAGTTGGGTGTGGCTTTTAAGAGAAGCACTTGGGTAATGTCAATTCTTTTTCCTACTGTCTTTGAGCATGTCATTATGTGACTGTTGAGTCCATAATATATTTTCTCATCTCTTGATGCTTTTCCCAAGTTGAAATTGTTGGAGATGAAGTAAGTACACTGATCTTTCTTCAAAAGAATCTAGCTATTAGCAGCTCCTAAAGCAAGACACATTTCTCAACAGCCAATTGCTCTCAAATAACTCAAAGGACTTGCAGTGTCTGTGTGCTACAGATGAAAGCTGAGACTAATAACAGTCCTGAGTAAGCTGTTTTCTATAAAAGAGGGAAAGTCTTTCTACAAGCTGCATTGCTGCTGGAAACTCAGTGTGAGGAAAATGAACATTCAAATTATTTAAAATTACTTGATAATGAAACATTACCCAAACGTTAAATGTACCTAAATAAAATATTTATAACTACCATCCATTCACCTACTGCTCTGCCGTCTAAATGCATGAGAACATTGTGACCCTTCCTCTGGCTTGTTACTGTTTGTCACATTGCAGACCAGAGGTTATTTTTTCACTCAGATAATTTATGCCTTGGTAGATGGATTATCAAAATGATTTTCTGCAAGGAATAATTAGCAGGAATAAATGCAAATAAAATAGCATCATGAACTATTTCTGAATTGATTTTTAATAAATAAAATGAACATGGTAACATCGACTGGAAGGGGGTAATGAGTGTGTTCACAGGGACAGACTTTCCACCAACCTCTCTGAGCAGCGTCATCATTCCATATCTCTGCCCTGTGATCAGTATGTGTCAAAATCCTTCATCGTGACAAATGTGCTGTCCACTTGCATCTGTGGAGAATGTTTTAGCAGCTGAGTGATTATGAATCAAACCCTTGAGCTTAGAGCCCTTACTGCCTCCCAATGCGTTCACATTTGTCGTCTGACAAGTAAATGTATCTTGACTTTCCTCTGAGATTTTTTTTTTTATGTGCTGTGTTTGATGAAAGACATTTGGCAAATTGGCAGTGGTACCCTGTACGTTGCAATTTGTAGCTAGCATTAGGAGTCCAGGCATGAAATTAGAGGGCAGGTTCCAGGATAAAGAGGAACAAAAGAACTAACTAGAACATGAATAGTAATTTGAAGAATTAAAAATACAACATACCCTTTGTGAGAAGAAAATCATGTTTGAGACTTTGGCTTTAGGTTATAAAGTTCATGATATTCTGTCTAGCTATGCATTCAGAAAATGCATACTTAGTTACTTTTACTTTTGAACTAGACATATTGGGATTTTCTTTTTAACTTGATCTTGTAAAGTACATCTCTACTGTCTTGATGTCTCATTAGAAAAAAGCATTTTGATTGTCCAGTTGTTTGAATTTACAGTTGCTACTTAGATCCTTACATCTACCACCATAGCTGTTTGAGACATATGCAGGATGCATGTGAAATACTTTTTATTTTTCTGTCATAGTTTTTTTTAATGTTTATTTATTACTTCAAGTTACATCTCCATCACAGTCCCCTCCCTCCTCCTCTCCTGGTCCCACCCTCCCACACGCTCCCTCTTCTCTCACACCTATCCTACTCCTCTGGTGTGGGGTGCCCTACATATCAGTCCCCTTCAGTTCAGCAGTCATATGAGACGCTAAGAGCTTCCTCTTGCACTGGGGACCTAGATGGCAGCTCCACTGGGGCAAAGTGTCCCACTAACAAGTAACGGAGTCCATGTTCCTGTTCCTTTCAGTCTGTTGGTTGTAGGATAGTTATCCTGTACTATCTGTGGTTGTAGGATAGTTGTTCTGAACTATCTGTTGGTTGTAGGATAGTTGTCCTGTACTATCTGTTGGTTGTAGGATAGTTGTCCTGTACTAGCTGTTGGTTATAGGATAGTTGTCCTGTACTATCTGTTGGTTGTAGGATAGTTGTCCTATACCATATGGCTAAGTATTTTTAATTGCTGTTTCTTTGGGAATATAGCACCTTGAGAACCAAATGAATTAATTTAACAAGATGACCTCAGGGCTAGCTCTGTCTGCTTAAAAATTTATAGTGAATAGTTTCCAAATAAAATATACACACCAAGCAAGCAACATTTCAGGAAAGTTGAAGGAAAAAGGAGAATCCACATAATCAGAGACAATAAAAATCAAACTAATTCGAAAAGAAAGTGCCAGCCTCTAATAGTGAGTCCTGCAAATATACCAGTGGGTAGATGGTAGGCAAAATGTGTGAGCCTGCTAGAACCCGGCAAGAGAGTATGCCTTGAAGAGTGGGACCCTCTCCCTTATATGACAGCATCCATTCCATGTGAAATTGTCTTAAGATATCATAGACTCATTTTATGTAAATGGGCTCAGACCAAATGAACATTTCATCAACACTCCTTGCATATGATCCCACTTAAAATTTCACGTTGTCCTGATATTAATTTAGCATAGTCTTAGGCAATGTAAATCTTACACATTGAGCCTTTTCTTTCTGAACTACATATATTTTGTTTAAGCTGCAGTCTTTGATGACTTTATGTTCTTTGTCAGCTTTTGTTACGGGGCACCATGGTTCTTATATTCTTACTGACTTAAGCATAGTGGGTAGCACCTTTCCCTAAAATTTTCACGTTCTCATTGTTGTTCATAGCATGGTGCTGTCAATTATGTAAAATCTGACTTGGTTTTATTATCTCTTTGGAGGATTCCACTGCTCAAATCATATCACTATGACATGGCCTAAGCAGGGTACCATGGAAGAAGCCCACCTAGCTTTGCTTCTTTAATCTATCATTATTTCATTGTTCAGCACCGACACCCTGTACCCTCTTTCTGATTCTACTGCATGTAGAAGATTTGAAGTCTCCCTGTGGATCATATTCTTGGTTAGCTAGAGCTCAATGCAGAAGCAAAGATGTCGAACCCCTCACGGTCCATGTTTGTTCCTTTCAGATGTCAGCTATTGAGAACATGGCAGAGAAGTTAGAAAGCTTCAGTGCCCTGAAACCTGAGGCCAGTGAGCTCCTTCAGTCTGTGCCCTCCATGTTCAGTTTCAGAGCGCCTCCCAACACCCTGCCTGAGAACCTGCTGCGGAAGGGAAAAGAACGCTACACCTGCAGGTATGCGTAGCTAGCTACAGCTGACCAATGTCCCCTTTGTTTCAAAACAACTTGTTGTTTATTTTACAAATTATTCTTATTTGGATGACCAATAGCAGCCATGATAGATTTCAGGTATTTCAAAGGCTCTTTATTTAGTGGTATATAAAAATAGTGGTTTAAAAATTATTATTAAAAATTATTTTTATGTTTATTTATTACTTCAGGCTACATCTCCATCACAGTGCCCTCTTTCCAGCCCTCCCAGTCCTTCCCTCCCACCCTCTACCCCCTATCCCTTCCAACCCACTCCTCCAGAGTGGAGTGTCCCTATATATCAGCCCCCCCATTTCATCAGTCATATGAGAGCCAAGAGTCTCCTCATACACTGGGGGCCTACAAGGCAGCACTACTAGGGCAAAGTGTCTCATTGACAGGTAACAAAGTCTATGTTTCTGTTCCCTTTGGTGCATTGGTTGTAGTATAGATATCCTGTACTACATGGCTAAAATCCAACTATAAGTGAATAGATGCCATGTCCCTCCTTCTGAGTCTGGGTTAGCTCACTCAGGATGAGCTTCCCTAGTTCCATCCATTTGGCTGCAAATTGCATGATTTCATTGTTTCTGATGGCTGAGTAATATTCCATTGTGTAGATGTACCACAGTTTTTTAATTCATTCCTTGGTTGAGGGACATCTGGGTTGTTTCCAGTGTCTAGCTATTACAAATAAGGTTGCTATGAACATAGATGAGGAAATGTCCTTATGGTTTGGCAAGGAATCATTTGGATGTATACCCAGAAGTGGTATGGCTGAGTCTTGAGGTAGAGCTATTTGAAGTTTTCCAAGAATTTTAACACTGACGATTTGGTTGTAATATACAGATATGGTCCAGATACTATCTACTTGTCTCACTTTGGTAGTTATGAAATGTCTTTCACAGTTAATTATTTTTATAAAATGTACAATACTGCTGACTTCAAATATCTATGTGTTAACTGTCGTAGCCCTAACTTTGAATAAAACTATTCACAAAGGACAAATAAGGCCCATAAGTGAGAAAAAGTGGTTAACAAATTTCTTGGTAGTCATTGATGAAGAGCAAAGCTCCTTTTATGTTTCTACTGTATTTCCTAATTGTGCTTAATGATTTCTCAATTATTTTCAGAAATGTGTGTAATGTTATTCAAGTACATCAGTTTCTCAACTCTTTGGACAAACTGTCGGTTTTTTTTTTTTTTTTGTTTCAGAAAAGTTTCTGTGGAAATACCTTAGTGATTAAAACCTCAGGGTCTTGTCTGGTCTGATACCACTCCTTGAATTAGGAGTGGTCACTGTGTCTAACCTGTAAAATGAGATGCAACATGTGACATATGTTTACATCAACTCAGAGTCTTCAAAGTCTTGTCATGTTTTTGTCCTCGTGTCTGATCTGATTTTGTGAGTGTAAAGATATGGACTTAGTAAATAGACTCACGAGGGTCATCAGGGCTAATGCCTATTTTCATAAACTTTTGTGTGAACAAATGCAACCTGATCTCCTAAGGCAGCCCCCCCCCCCTTTTTGGAGAGTTATTTATAACTTTGAATGGCTTTGTTCCAAATTGTAGCTTCCAGGGACATGTGTTGCATGCAGAATTCATTAAGTCAGGAATAGGCATAGGACTACTTTCTGGTGCCATGGTATAGTTGACTATGCTGACTTTCTCTTATGAATATCTCTCCCTCAAAGATACTGTGGCAAGATATTTCCAAGGTCTGCAAACTTAACACGGCACTTGAGAACCCACACAGGAGAGCAGCCTTACAGGTTTGTCATTGTTTTTAAGTACTGTAATATTCAATTCTTATTAGGTCACAGTGTAATAAGAGCTAATTTGGTGCACATTTGAATGTATTCCAAATTTTGAGTCACAGCAGAAATGCCTCCCAACAAGGGCCCAAACTCAGAATGTATTTTCTTCATCAAAATAGACATTTTAGTTTTCAATCTACAAGATCTCGTATAATTTCTAGTAGTGGACAGGTATTTAAAAGTTATTAGCAACCTTTAAAAATGTTTTTAACTTTAGTTCTCCTTCTTCTCAATAATAAGTATCATTTTAATTGACAAAAATTGTAACACTGAAGTTCTTGTCATCCAAGCCTTGAGTGTCAGCTAGGAGTTAACCATCCAAATTTATCTGCTTCCTTAGTACAATTAAGTCATCATCCACACATCTCAACAGGAGGTTTAAGAAACAAACATCTTAAACCTCAGAAGAAGAAAAAAATGTTGAGACTTAGAGATTCAACAGATAGAGTGTTCTAGTAAAAAGGCCAGTTCTATCAAAAGTTTCTCATTCTGTTTAGCGCTAAAATT
Source organism: Lophiomys imhausi (assembly GCA_907164525.1). Lineage (NCBI taxonomy): Eukaryota > Metazoa > Chordata > Mammalia > Rodentia > Muridae > Lophiomys > Lophiomys imhausi. The sequence goes on along the minus strand of CAJQZJ010033087.1, from coordinate 2,255,678 downwards.
AACTAAATGATACATAGGGTATATGTAACTGTACTACCATTGCTTACAACACAGTGAAAATAGTAACATGGCTAGTTTTAAAACACAACACATTATTAAAAGTAGAATACTTTGTCCTTAGTATTAGAATCCAAGTTAGGATTTCTTCAAGGTTGAATAAAATTTATCTTAAGCAACGTTATAGTTTGATTCTCCTTTGAAATTCTCAAGGAATGTATATTTCTATAATTATTTCGGCCTGAATGCTATTTTTTCATTACAATAAACACATTTATCTTATTTCAAAGTTATTGTTTATAAACATGATAATGAAAAAATGGGGGCTGCAGAGATGGTTCAGCAGCTTGTAGCATGAGCTCATGATGCCTGTAACTTCACTTTAGGGGGGATATGCTGCCTCTGAATTCCACAGTCACCTTTACTCACTTGCGCATATCTACTCTCCCACACTTAGATATAACAAAACATGTAAATCTTACAGAGAGATAATGAAAAATTTGGAAGACCTATACTCATTTGAAGAAAATTGAAGTTTTATGAGAAACTCGGGAAACTTGTGTTTTCTTAAGTCCCTTGGTTTCTATTAATAAGTGTAACTTCCACTTTAGATGTGACAAAATGAAATTGATATAACAGATCTCTAAGTGATAGAACAATGGGACATTTTATGTAACCTCTCCTGTAGAGATTATTCCATCTCCCAGGAATCCTGCTTAAATGGACATGTTTCTATATTCATGTTTGTTATGGCTGAATGTTGTCCCAGTCTGCAGCTATGACATCATGACCCTTTTCCTCTGTAACAAATGCAATAGTTTTATTCTGCTTCATACATATATTGTTGTTGCTATACATGTGCTTAAAAATACACAAATTAGAATTTGCATAGCTGGAAATATCAAAAGATTTGGCTAGCTCTTCCACTTTACAAATGGAGGAAAATAAGAGATCAGATCTTGAGATGCTGACTGAGTTCTGTGAAGTTCAGTTCTTAGGCTGGACTTTTCATTTTGGGCTTTTACCTCATGTCAGATTTCAAAGCTTTTTTGGACTCCTGTTGTCATGAAGGCTCATGTTAGGTAATATATGCATCTGAAGAGTTCTTAAGACACAAGCTTGACTTGAGCCGTCATGTAAATACCAGCTAATACATTAGATAGAATAAAATTACCTTAAAATTTAGAGTACTTGCCTCTCTATTCAAGATGTTAGCAGAAAATAGAGTCAAAATATGAGCTTGGGTAGAAACATCCTTATTGGTCAACTTTATTCAGATCTGAGAGGATGATGTTGGCTAGATTTGGAAAAGATGTTTTTACACAGACAGAAACGTGGGAGCATGTGAAATCCTAATGCTCTCCATTGTGATTCATGTAGACAGTGTCATGAGCAGGAGCAGAACATTTCAGACATTTGATGAGATTGTGCATTTTCTCTGTGAGTCTCTTGGGTTTGTATTACTTAGTGTAACATATTTGAACTAAAAGCACAGTACTTCTCCCTGCACTATGCCTTTGAGGTAAAAGTATTGCAGGAAAAGCATTCTTCCATAAGTATTTTTTCTACAATGACAACAAATTGGAACAAATCCTGTCATAGTGGATATTCACTCAATTGCTGTTACTATTATAAGCCAGAAAAATTAATGAACATCATGATACAGATGTTGTTCTCTGCACTAAGTGGGAGAGTGACCCTTTATACATGGAAGAACAACTAAAGAATTTTCTAGCTATAAAGTTGGATATGTTACTTAGAAGCCATTCTTAAAAGTCAGGCTTTTTCCTTTGAAGTAACACCACACACACACACACACACACACACACACACACACACACACACACCACACCCCTACACAAATCTCACACACAAACACACCACACATACACACACACCACACCCCTACACAAATCTCACACACATACACATATACATACAACACACACACACACACACACACACACACACACACACACACACATACAGGGAGGGAGAACTATCTCACAAAAAATATTGTAGAGTCTCTTTTCAAGTGCTGTGAAGGAATTCGATCAATTACAAAACCACTTCCATTCTAGGAGAAAAGACCTGGGGTAGGGTGGGTCTCAATGTTTTACATTTTCATTTTATGGACAAAGGAAAATATATGATGACTTATGATTTTTAGTAATATCAAGTGCAGAAACAATTAACTAACCCACAATGGCCCATTTTCAAGGAATCTGACCTTGTTCAAGGTTGTGGCAAACTTTTGAATAGACCTCAAAATGGAAAATTGGGAGACGTTGAAAGCAGGAGAATAGTGAAGCCTTTGCTTTTATCCAGGAGCACTCAACACCACCATCACTTGCTGTCATAACAGTTCAAAGGTGCAGGGAGAACCTGGGATTCCCAATCTCTACATGTTAGGAAAAAAACCACTATATTTGGTTTCAAGATTTAAATATATATATATATATATATATATATATATATATATATATATAGTTTCAGTTTAAAAATTTTGGAGTATTTAGTATTTTGGGGGAAATGATGGAGTTTTCATTATGGCTAGTGTCAGGAAAGGTAAATGTGATAAGAAATTGCTTAGACTTTAAACATTCGTTTAATTAAGTATTTAGCTGTGTTGTGTTAAGCAGAGCATGAGGCAACGCTATGACTTCTCAATATACTTGGTTTAGTGAGATTTATTAAACAATGGAGCTCAGTATTCTAATAAATTAGAGAGCAATGAAACCACCCCAAATAAAACAAATCTCCTGGAATTACAGTCTTTCTATATAAATTACTATTCCTATGTGAAGTATTATTTTAGCTTTCAGCTCTACAAGCCTTGTGAACTGTCTTCTAATGTGTTTGCAATACTTTATCTGTATTTATTTTCCAGGTGCAAATACTGTGATAGATCATTCAGCATTTCCTCCAACCTTCAGCGTCATGTCCGCAACATCCACAACAAGGAGAAACCTTTTAAGTGTCACTTATGTGACAGATGTTTTGGTCAACAAACCAATCTTGACAGACACCTAAAGAAACACGAGAATGGAAACATGTCTGGTGGGTCCTCAGTGGTGTCACTGGGGATAGATGACTCATGTTTTGCATTCTGGAATTAAACTGTGCTCTTTGCTCTTTCCATTCCGTTTTGACACTAAAATCTGATAGTACCCTGGAAGTTCATACCACATTTCCCTTGAGTTTTAGAAACACGTGAATGAGGCAGCCACTGATGCACGTGAACGTGAGACTCTGTGGTCTTGTTTAGGTTATACTTCCACCCAGCTGGACTTATCCCAACAGGCAATCTCATGAAAAGGCAGTCATGACCCAGACTCTGCACAAATATATGAGTCAGAATTTCCTAAATTGCGAAGCATTCGCTTTGCATCTATTCACAGAATCTGTATTCTAAGTGCAGCAAAGCCCCTTAATGTTATCCTAGAAATCATGGCCTCTGGAATATTTTTTATATAAGACTAGGGATCTGAAATCAACAGGATCAGAGCAACATACAAAGGACGAACATATCTTCCATTTTTGTCCCACATTCTTACCTAAAATTAAGTAACCAACAACCTCGCCCCACTCCCCAGTCTTCCTTAATGTTAAACCTGCCAACATGCATTTAACAGAAGAGAGTCTAGATCTTTTTTTTTCTTTTGAAAGTTAAATGATGATCTACAAGCTAGCATTGTCTGCTGGTGTGTATATACATAGACAGTCTGGAACTGTTTTTTTAATGGTCAAGGAACTAGGTTGGAAGGATGGTAAGAGAATACTGAATTCAGGAAAGGGGACTTCAGAGGAGGAAGAAGAAACAGATTTCTAAGAGAAATCTTTTGTTTTAATAAATTATTTTGTTGATTCTTTTCAGCTGTAAGGAAAAATTGCACATGATCTTGAATGTTAACAATGTACACTATTTTTTTTCAAATATTTTATGATGTAATCTTTAACCCTACTACAATGGGAAAATATATTTCACTCCATGTGTAATATATCTTCTTATAACTTTCTTTATTCCCTAACCTAGACAACCACTTTTTCCAATATACTTTTCCACAATCATTCTCTTTTTTTTTATTTTCTTTTTTTTAAATAATTTATTTTTTATTTCTTCAAGTTACATCTCAATCACAATCCCCTCCCTACTCCCCCCTCCAGTCCCACCCTTCCACCCTCCTCCCCCTCAACCCCCTCATCCTCTTCCCTTCCTTTTTTTTTTTTTTAGGTTTAAGGTATTTCTTTTTTCCCCCCAACAGCTCTCCCTTTCAGTCCAAATAATGGTTCTTTTTCTTATAACTATAAATACAATACAAAACAACAGAAATAAATAGGCCACGATTATAAGAGTTATATGGCTTAGCATACATTCCCAATGTCCAGTCCATATGTATTTGGCACCTGACTTTAACATTCTACTATCTAACCATGAAAGCTGAGTTAGATATAGAACTTTAAACTCAATGTACACTATTTATTTATCTCAAGGACAGAAATCTAATCCTAGTTTTAAAGCATTATATTTTAGGCCTAGAGGTCTAGTTCAGCAAAGAAAAATGGCTAAATATTCTATATATTAAATATTCTGTATTACCTAATCAATATTATTTCAGAAGAGAGTAGGAAGTTACAAAATGTTACTAATTGGGGGCTGAGAAATATGTCTCAGTGATAGAGCAGTTACTTGGTATGAACTGGACACTGAGATTTTGAGTTTGATCCCTAGGAATGAAAAAAAAAAAAACTTGTCAAAACTGAATGCTTGATTTTTAACCAGATAATTTAAGATGAGGGAAAGTTCTAACCACTGTTTTTTTTCATATGGAAAGTAATAATGAACTATTAAATTGTAGGCACATTGTGGGACTACATAAGCAATATAAAGCCTGTGTTTGCATAAGACATGGCAATATATTAACTACTTTCCATGGTACGAATTTATGTAAGCCAATACAGCAGTTTATGACACAGGTGTCACGACTTTATTTATTTCAAGGAAGCTACGGACCATCCTGTAAAAGGCAGATCCATTATTGGCCTCTTCATGCCATACCAGCTTCTGGTTTGTTTGTGAGTCTACTCACAGCTCCTTGTAACAAGTCAAGGTATACAATGTTAGGTGTGATTTCACCCTTCACTTTCTTACACACTTTGGCACAGCAACAATAGCATGCACCCATTACAACCAGGGCTGAGTGCAGTGTGTGATGGCAGAATTGGTATATAAATTTCTAATATGAATAAAAATACTCCAGTGCTCCAGAGAGATAAGAACATGGGAATGAGAGAAATGTTCACCTTGGCAGGTTGTCATTCTTGGTCTTGGTGTCTCAGAATGCTCTCCAGAGCATGAACTGTAAATCGGAGTTGCTAGTGCTCCCATTGAAAAGGACAAGTTTGAAGACAGCACTTCTCCAGCTCATAAGCAATGAAGTTCTGAACAAGTTGCCAGATTAGGAGCCATCTCAAAAAAGCTTTCTCTCTCACGCAGGTACGGCAACATCATCACCTCATTCAGAGCTAGAAAGCGCAGGTGCCATCCTGGACGACAAAGAAGACGCTTATTTTACAGAGATCCGCAACTTCATCGGGAATAGCAACCACCGTAGCCAGTCTCCTCGGAACATGGAGGAGAGGTAAAACAGTTCTTGCACACATTTTTACACTCGTGCATCCTGGACTACAGTTATTGCTGATGCTGATGGCTGGTGTTTATTTAAGTGCATAGCAAATAGTTATGGAATATGTTACACATACTAGCTAATTAATTTGTTCTTTGTTTTGTGTGTGTGTGTGTGTGTGTGTGTGTGATGTACATGTGTGTATGTTAGTATGTGTATGGTTTCCTATGCATATGTTTACACAAGCTATGAAAACCTGAGGATAAATCAGGCATTGTCCCCAATTAGATTTCCACCCTGTTCTTTGACGCAAGGTCTCTCAGTCAAACCTAGAGCTCACTGATATTGTGAGTTTTTCTATTCAGCTTGATTCCAGAATTCTTTGTCTCTGTCTTCTGAGGCTGGCATTATAGTAGGACCCCATGTCCACCCAGCATTTATGTGAGTTTTGGGGATTCCAACCATGATCCCCTAGCTTGGGCAGCAAGTGATTTAAGTGATGAGTCATCTCCTCAGCTACATATTAGTTAATTTAATTTTCACAATGACCTCATGAAAGTGACTGCAACTTTATCAGCAAAGGATTGGGGGACATCAAAGGCTAATGAATTGCCAGAAGCCATGTAAATGATTGATGAGATGTAACCTGGGCTATTTGCCTTGCAGCCCATTTCACTACCATGCAGTTCTGCTTACCTTGGTAGCTAAATAAAATATTTTAACAAAATTGAAAACACCAGAAGGAAACTCACCATAAGAATTCAACTGAATCACTGGTCATCGTTAGCTATTACTATATATCATATGGTATTAACAGATAAGCCATTGCACATTTCTTTGTGTGTCTCCATCTTGTCTCTCTCTCTCTTTCTCTCTTTTTATGTATCAGTATCAATTTGTATATAAAGTACACATTGATTAGTTCAATATGTTTTGCCCAGAAGCTATTTGAGAACTTTTTAATTAAGATCCAACTATTCATGTACTATCAAACAAGCAGGTGTGCCCGTCTTAGCGGACATAGCTGACTTGAACTAGTGTCATCATCAGCATCAAACACGTCAATAGAGGAGAAGCTAATGCTGTTGATAATTACTCATTCATCTGTAATTGGCCATGTATGTGAAATTAATAAGATTATTTTGCCAAAACTTCTTTCACATTTAAATTTCCTTATCATTAAGTAATTACTAAATATCTGGTATTAAAGAACTTTCTTTTTCTGACCATGACCATCTTGGTACCTATTAAATTAGAATATTTTGAATATCATGAACCTAATTGATGAAGATTTCATTACTTCTAAACAAAGAAGGGTTATTGTGCCAGTGTCCTTAATTTCTTATGCTAGTAAAAGCCAAGAATAATCATTTTAGATAGTTCTTCAAGGAAGCACACTTTCGAAGATAAATGTTCTAACTAAAATAACAGTAAAACAAGCATATGCTCTTATTCTTCATTTTGTGTAACCATAGCTAGGGAAAGGAGAAAGAACAACCTTTTTAGGCATCTAATTTCTTTTGCAAAGTTATTTATTCATTTATTCATTTTACACCCCAATAGCAGCCCCTCTCTCCTCTCCAACCCTCCTACGCTTTTCCCCTTCCTTCTTCCTCTTCTCCTCAGAAAAGGGGACATTCCCCTAACAACCCATCCCAGCTCTTCAGGTCACATCAGGACTAAGTATTCTTTTCCAATGAGGCCAGCCAGTGCAGCTCAGCTAGGGGAAAGTGATTCACCTTTTTAGACATCTAAGACATGGTAAGATCCAGAACATCTCCTAGTTGGATATATCGTTCCCTCCATTTGCTTCTCTGTCTCTGGCTGTGCATATAAGTGTGAGTAAGACAAGGCCATTTCTCGGAAGTACAAAATGAAGCTAGTAACAGACATTATATACACACAAAATCTGACTATGTAATACAAATAAGAAATAAAAATCACCATTTGGATTCTGAAAAGTCTATTCAAATTCGATAGCTCAGGACTGGTGATTCTGAGGCTGCATAGCGGCAACATCTGGCTTCAACATGTCTAAACACAGAAGTAGAAAGTTAAGTCATTTGCTTTCCCCCTCTCTGCACCTATCAGGCTACTTTTGATGAATAATTTATCCGTAAAAATTGCCATAATTGAAAGCATAATTAGCAAATAGGTTTTCTTAATCATGTTGGCTTTTGTTGCTTTTGGTTTCCAGCCATGGGCTCTTTTGTTCTCTTACTTTCATTTTTTTCACTTAAAAAAAAAAAACAGTTTTCATCCATTCAAGCTAGTAAGTTGGCAGTGTATCTGAAAACTAATAGTTTATGTCTGTGAAAAATATGTTTTCGTCATTCTTTTTGGTAAAAGAAGTTAAGAGTTTGTATAAAATGCTCAATAATGTTGTTACTTTTTATGGTCAAATGCATTTGTACTTTGTACTTCTGTCATGTCCAAGGTTGGTTCATATGTGTATCAATTTAATTCTGGAAAATCTAAAAATTAAGCTCTACATATTTTTATGTGGGATTTGCTCTGTGTGTTTCTGATCTTCCATGGACTGAGAAATCATTTCACTTCATGGGAAAGCAAAGTTGGCTACAACAATAACTGAAGACTGTGAGTCTCTGATACAGTAACTAGACAGAGGATCATGGTAATAGGATTATAGAAGACCTAGGGATTAGGATGGGTAGGTGCCTGTGATGGTTCATATCTTAACATACTTTCTGATCCTGATCAGTCTCCCTGCCCATGTATCTTTCAAAGGCAGCTACCTCTTTTAAAGAATTTACAGTTATGTTATATTTGAAAGTCTTATAACAAAACATATCCAAATTTATATTGACGATCATTTTAAAGCCTTAGAGGGGCTTCTCCAAGCTTCATACATGCCTTCAAATTCCATAGATGGAATTTGTGTAGGAAGTTACATTTGGGTTCATCTATTGCAATTCTTGCAAATGTAAACATAAATATTGCAAAGGATATTTTAAGCTGAAAAAAAAATGATTCTTTTGCATTGTTAGTTGTACTCACTAAGTCAGTTTCAAACGATATTAGTTCACTTAAATTCCTAGTTGATTTGCCATCTCTGTGTTTTCTTGGAAAATAAAGAATTATTTTGCTGTTAGACAATTCAGGATCATTTATAAAGAGTCAAGAAGACTGGGCTGTCAATAACTCCAAACTTGAGTATTATGTCCAAGTGAAGAATATCACAGCTGTCACCCAGGAATAGTAAATACTAATTGCTCCTTGGCAGCTCCTTTCACACTGTCTTTGTATTCATAGATTCAGTGTGTGTGTGTGTGTGTGTGTGTGTGTGTGTGTGTGTGTGTGTGTG
>CAJQZJ010033087.1:2232319-2246719 GCA_907164525.1 Lophiomys imhausi | reverse complement strand
TGTGTGTGTGTGTGTGTGTGTGTGTGTGTGTGTGTGTGTGTGTGTGTTGAAGTGATTGTTGTCATTGCTCAGGGATACATATTTTCCAGAAAACAATTACTTTAAATGGTAGGTACTTAAATGACAATTGCGTACATTATGCAGAGAAAACACTCATGTGCTTTTATATTGCACACACCATATCATTTATCAGGAATGATAAGAAATCAGAGACTGGAGTTGTTTTTCCTGTTCTACCAGAGGCTGCTTTTATATCCTGGATAATCATCCAATTACTTTTTTTCTTTGTTTGTGCCTTTGTGAAATTACATTATTTTCCCAAGGTTGCAGTGAGGCACGCACAATACAAATTTCTTTTGTTAAGTGTTGAATATTTAATTTAAACAATTGTTAGGGAGATTAAGTGTAAGCTTAAAAGTCATGCCAATAATTGATCCTTTTACTCTTTATGAATTGGAAAGGATGAATGGCAGTCACTTTAAGGATGAAAAAGCTTTGGCAACCAGCCAAAATTCTGATTTATTGGATGATGAAGAGGTAGAAGATGAGGTGTTGTTGGATGAGGAGGATGAAGACAATGATATTCCTGGAAAACCCAGAAAGGAGCTGGGGTCAACTAATTTAGATGAAGAAATCCCTGAGGATGATTATGATGATGCTGGTGCCCTGGAGATGAGCTGTAAGACATCCCCAGTGAGGTGAGTGTCTTGCAACTTTGTAAGTCAAGCAACAGAGGCACCGTGTGTGGTGGAATGAGGTGCGAATTCCTCCTGTTCTGCTCAGTGACTGGAAGAATGGGTTAGATTATGAGGAATTTGTGAAGTAACAAACTATAAAAGTTCAATTTGACCTGGGAAAGGTACATATGCTGCATCAGTTTTACATAGAGGAAAATGAAGCAGAGAGGAACACAATCCATAAGCATATAAATACATTAGTACTTGTGGAATTCTGGTGGCCCCAAGGCAGGAAAGATGAGTAAAGATTACACACGTACTTACTTTTTGGATTCTACGTATGAAGTCCCAAGAAAATAGATACTTCATCATGACTGAATACATTCAATAGTCGACTACAATCATAACTCAGATATTTAAGATAATTTTGACATTTGATAGATTTTTTAAATGGAAAAAGGCAACCAATAGTTGAAGTGAAGGGAATATTATATTTTTTGTGATGATAATATATCCTGACTGAATATTTTTTAATTGACTTTACTTTAAAAGAAGTTTTCGAGTATATTTCTTCTGCTCCACATATTGTTGACTTAATATGTCATTGATTTTACTTGAAATATATGCTTGGCTTTAGTCAATAAAAGATTAAAACAAATATATATATCACGATATAGTATTTATAAATATTCTTAAACTAGAAATTATTGCATGCTACTTTTACAATAAATACAGTGTGAAGTTTGACAGCTGTTAAGATAAAAATGAAAATGACTTGATTAGACAAGAAACTGCATAAGAAAACCCACTTTCTGTGCTTTCCCATTGGTTCATTTTAGGTATAAAGAGGAAGAATATAAATCTGGCTTTTCTGCTCTAGATCACATAAGGCACTTCACAGATAGCCTCAAAATGAGGGACATGGAAGAGAATCCATACACTGATGCTGACCTGCCCTCCTTTGGTTCTTCTCATGTGCCAGAGGAGCTTAAACAGCCGTTACACAGAAAGTCCAAATCGCAGGTACAGATTCCGCGGTAGTCCACATCATGGGACACTCTGCATGCAAGCGTGCATTTCTTGGATGAACAAAAGCAGATATTGTCACTTTGTAGTATTCTAGAATCCAGGCAGACTTGGGTGCTTCATTCGTGATGTCCCTGGCTTTGTTCTGACCCATGCCAGAGTTCATGCAGTCATTAACATATAAAACTGCATTGCACACCGAAACTTCCATGACAAAGCTGGCCTTGCATTGTAGTTCCTTGAGCTTACTTTTAGCTTTCTCCCTTCCGTTTTGAGAACACACAACTTACTTCCAAGTTCTCTTATTACCACAGGATTTGTTTTCTGATCATTTTGTATCTTTAACTTTTGCTGACATACTTATGTTCTAAAATTAATTTTTTTCTTTACTATATCTCATGAATTCTTGTGTTTGATTCATTTATTATCTATCAGATAATTCAGTCCAGAGCTTGGAGCTAAACTGAGGCCAGAAATAAAATGAACTACAAAAGATCTGCACCACCTTAGTGACAGATCTGATAATAAAGCCTGTTGGTTTTTACTGAGTGAAGGAATTACCTCCTGATACACAATCTATCAGCACATGGCAACCGAAGAGTATGCCAACAAAGAATTCACAAATACCAGTAAAAGAGCTTCAGTTCTTTTGTTAAAAGATGAAGGGAGTCAGTATGATATCTGCACTCAACTGAATGTTCATTCAGGCCATTTGAAAAAGAGAAGTAACTCACTTTTTTTTTTTTTTGGTCACATTGGTTGAATTGTTTGGTTCACTTAAAATTTTTTGGAGGTGGCATGACATATTAAAACAGTGGGGACATATTAGCATACACATTTAGATATGATATCCTATTCTTTGAAATGTTTTAGGTTGGTTTTAATAGGGATACAGTAAAATATCAATAAGATGATGTGATTGCTGATCATGGCATCTATAGTCATATAGATATGGGACACATTATGAGAGTAGTATCATATAAATTCTTTGTAATCCTGAAGTTCAATAAAAAGTCTATGATATTATGTATGGAAAAATAAAAAATAATATTCTTCCTGAATTGGATACATACAGGCAGTCTCTACACAGTGGGCTTCTACAGCATGATTCTTCTTGGAAGAATCATGTAGATTATGGATGGACACCATTTCCTCATTGTAAGAGAAAGGCAGGGAAGTTATCTCTTTCTTTTCTATTACTCAATGGGACTAAACGTGACTTCTCAGTTTCTAATGTTAACATTACACCATCCAGAGCCACTTAGAACTTTCCACAAGAAGTGGTTGCTTCAAAAATATATATCCCTTTTTTCCTAGCTGTCAGAGATTCCTAGAGGATTCAAGCTTCCTTTCCTTTAGTTATTCCACCCCCAGAACTGTGAAACATAGAATAGCTACACATTTCAGAAACTATCAGAATGCCCATTATGCAAGAATGCCAAAAGGGTGTGAGAATGTAGAGATAATAACTGTGACATGCTCTCAGGACCAGCATTTTGTGATAAATGTCCTGCCTAGAAATGGCAAAAGCTAGAATCTCAATAAATGTAAGCATTGTATAATCTAGCTCATAGTTAAGATAAATAATTCTTTATCTTAATAATAATTAAGTTAAAAATAAATAAAATAAGTAAGTTTTTACTTCAATATACATATATATGTGTATATATGGGCTATCTATTAAATCCTTATGCAAACTAAATTTGTCATGAGGCTCTTTATTCATTTACTTGTCATTAATTCATTCATTGATTTAGCAGTTGTCTCCTTGGTACTTACTGGGCATTGATTTTATGTTTCAGTTGCCATTTGATTACCAAAGAACACATACTTTGTGATATATATATATATTTCTGTGGTTTTTTCAAGCATTTATATATTAACTATGTATTTTTTTATAGTGATTGAATCCAAAATCATTGTAAAGTAAAATAGTGACTTTATCTTCATGGGAATTTCCTTGAGGGAAATTATATTCTATAAGAACTAATTTCCTAATAGATATCAATTTTCATGAAGTATACTGAACTGAGTACTATGTTTACTCTACAACCATTGGAGACAAGTACTATTATATTTATGCTTGTCTCTACTTTGAACAAGGAAATTAAAACTAAGGAGGTACAGTGACTTCCACAAGTCACCATAAAGGACCAGTGCTCTGTACCCTTTGTCCTTAATTCTATGGTACACAATGCCTGGCATAGAGTTCATGCTTAGGGAATATTAGTCAATAAACACTGATATTTTTGTGCAAACTCAGAAGGCAAAACTCATATATAAAATCAAATGAAGCTCAGTCACTAAAACACTTGCTATGAGAGATTGAGGGTATGAGTTTGAACCCCAGAACTCATAAAGAAAGCCAAATGTGATAGAAGAAGGGTCTCTGATACTCACTGGCCAGCCAACTAGCCTAGTTGGTGAGTTCCAAGTGGGGGAGAGCACATATTTCAAAACACAAGTTTCACCATGCATGATGAACAATATCTAGCGCTGACCTTTGATTTCCGCACAAACACATGCACACACATGTATATGTAACTCTTGTGTGCAGGGATGTATACACATACACACACACACACACACACACACACACACAGTGGGGGGGGGGGGGCTAAATGTGTGCATTGAGAGCAATGACCCAGCAAATCAAAATCAGTCTGCAATCTAACCAAATGCCATGGTGAGAGAAGAAACCACAGGCTGGCCACATGTCTCAGCATGACTCCCTAAGATGAAATTCTGCTGAACAACAGAGGCATTTGTCTTTGTTTACAGACACTGGAATGTCTTTGGCAGGACTTCAACAGCATTTTGACAAGCCAGTTTAGCAATGGATGAGACCCACAATAGCAAATCAACAGTGAAAAGTTCACTCACAAGTCAAGACCAAATACTTCATTTGAATATTTTTCTTGGCAGCGATGAGGGTATCTCTAAACAGTTACTTAGAACTTGGCATGATCACAGGGAAGAAAGAGTCCCTCCTGATGAAACACCTCTGTGCACCTCCTACCTTGTAGACTCATGAGTAAGGGTTGCTTGGATGTTGTTGGGTCTTCCTGCATTGATTTTCTTCTTGGTGGAACTTACTTGAGCTCTCTTATTCTCAATGGAGCACAAAGTGGAATTTTAAAAAGGACACTGGATTCAAAGTATAGTAGAAATAAGTCCTAGTTGTGTGTAGTTGAGGGACCTTTAGTTGGTCATCCACCTTCAGAGGTCGTGGTTACAAGGTGCAAGAGACAGAACATCTCCAACATAGTCTGACTAAGGTTAGCACTGATATTATATCATTTTGATAAAAAGAATACATCCCCTCTTCCAAATATACTCACGAAACATGCTTCTGTCCAGGCTCTCATGTCTTCCTCTTATTTGTGGACTATATTCTTCAGATTAGATTTGTTGTTTTTGTTAAAATGCCAGTTACTGAATCTTTCCTTCTCATTCCAGGCATATGCTATGATGTTGTCACTGTCTGACAAAGATTCCCTCCATCCCACCTCCCACAGTTCCTCCAACGTGTGGCACAGCATGGCAAGGGCTGCAGCAGAATCCAGTGCCATCCAGTCCATAAGCCATGTATGACATTGTCAAGGTTGACCAGAGTGGGACCAAGTCCAACGGTAGCATGGCTCTTTCATATAGAACTATTCACAAGACTGCTGAGCAGAATGCCTTATAACCCTGAAGGGTCACTCATTTAAAGTCTGGTGACCTTAAACTGAATGATAAAAGAAAAAGAGAGAAAAAAGGAAGCTATTTATTCTCAATATTTTGTTTTGCACAGCCAAGGCAGCTGCTGACTTCTGGAGGATCAATTAATCTAAACTGAATGGAGGCGAATGAAAACCTCACTGGGGAAGGCACCTTTCATTCTCCTGCCCCAGGGCATGGGAGGGTGAGAGGGGCAGTTGAGATGGCAGCATTGATACAAATGAGCACTCCATAAAAATCAAATTCTACTTTCTACAAGATCACCTGATGTGATTGGGAACAGTTGCTTTTAATTACCAGATTTACTTTTTTTCCTTAAAGTAGTCAGAAGAAATGCACAATGATTATAGGAAGTGATAGCAGGAGTTTTGTTTTTGTTTTTTGTCACCTCACCCTTACCTTTTGCCTCTTAAGTACATTGTTTAAAACTAGGGAAAAAAGGGTATGTGTATATTGTAAACTATGAATGCTCATGCTCAGAGAGGTTAAGTCAGTGACTTAACATGTTCATCACGAGTACCGCTGTACCACTAATACGATGTTTGCCAAATCCTTGTAATGACATCTTAATTTTAGACAATCATGTCACTGTTTTTAATGTTTAAATTTTTTGTGTGTTGCGTGTATCATGTATTTATTTGTTGGCAAACTATTGTTTGTTGATCAAAAAGAGCACTGTTCCTGTCAGCCACTATTTCATGATGTTTGAGGCACACTCCTTTCTCAACTTCAAGGACCAAGGTGATAAGACCTGTGTGTGGGAGTGCCCAATAGTGTTTGACTTTTCTTAACATTCCTTCCTTTTTGTTGTTGTTGTTTTATTTTCATTTATAATGAACTAAATACAAATAGATGCAACTTAGTTTTTCTAATACTGAAATCGATTCAATTGTATAAACGATTATAATTTCTTTCATGGAAGCATGATTCTTCTGATTAAGAACTATACCCCATATTTTATGCTGGTTGTCTGCAAGCTTGTGCGATGATGTTATGTTCATGTTAATCCTATTTGTAAAATGAAGTGTTCCTGACCTTATGTTAAAAAGAGAGAAGTAAATAACAGACATTATTCAGTTATTTTGTCCTTTATTGAGAAACCAGATTTGCTTTTCTTTTTGTTTGTAATCTCATTTGGAAATAATTGGCAAGTTGAGGTACTTTCTTCCAATGCTTTGTACAGTATAAACTGTTATGCCTTTCAGTGCGTTACTGTGGGAGGAGCAACTAAAAAAAATAAAGACTTCCAAAAATGATGAAAAATAATGACTCCCCTGTGTGCTGTTTTCTTTTCTTAAACAATTTTAGTTTTCTTCTGACATCCAAGTGATCTAAAGATATGGTGTTTAAGACCCCGATGCCCTAACAGATTTGCAGAATATAAGTATGTTTGTATGGTTTTGAGATGACATCGTGACAGATCTTAGCCAGCAATGAGTTCTGCTGCTTGTGGTGAACTTAATCATGGTGCAGAGTCAAGACCCATAGCTGCCACTTTCCAGCTCTGGCTTCACTCCAGTTCTGCAGTGCTCACTGAAATCAGGGCAGAGAGCAGTCCACAACAAGGTTTGCCACAGGAAGCTTCCCTGGTTCTGCTTTCTTCTTCTGACTGGTGTATGGGTTCCTGGGATTAATTCAGGGACTTCTTCCACACACTAGACAAGGACTGTAGCACCAAGCTTTATATCCTACCCTTGGTTTTGCTTAAAATTATATAGATATTATTTAAATTCATAAGTACAGAAGCACCACTCATTTTCCCTATGTTCCTTTTAAGATTATTTATTTCTTATATATGTGTAAGTATCTATCTGTATGTGTGTATCATGTACATTCCTGGTGCCCAAGGTGGCCAGAAGATGGCATTAGGTAACCTAGAACTTGAGGTATAGGTAAGCCTTCGTTGTTGGTCTAGAAACCAAACCCAGGTCTACTACAAGAAGAGCAAGTACTTTTAACCATCTCTCCAGCCTCTCCTCCTGTGTTTCTTTCAAATTTTTGTGCATATTAAAATTTCATTATAAAAGAAAAATAACAAAATCAGTATATACTGCAACAAGTTCTTCATTTGGATGTTTGATCTGACATAGTTTGTTCAAAAATTTCAATATTGCGGAAAAACTGGATTCTTCTGTTTCCATTAGCACAAGTGAAGACGTGATAATTCTCATGTACATAATCATTCCAGGGAGCCCAGGGCCACATGTGCAGCACTGGAACAGGATGAAGGTCCTACAGATTAGGACTCTCCTGTGATAACAATTGAGGATTTCATCTTTCTTCTTACAACAATTCTGATTTACTTAAAGTGGCTTATTCAACGTTTAGCCAAATATGGGTTTGATCGAATAAGTTTGAAGAATTAGGGTGATGGACATATCTATCAGGGTTCCTTCATTTATCTGTTCATTGTTAGTGACAGTATCACCTCTGCAAGGTAGTGTAACATTCATTTCTAAACATTTGTATTATAGGAATAAAATTCTGTCATTTAGTATAGATTTTGTAATAGAAAGTAAGCAGACTTTTCAAGAAATAAACTTAAGGTATAAATCTGTATCCAAGGACACATAACAAGAATATATCATTTGAATGTAAGAATAGCACATATGAGAAGGTGGAGGTGTGGGGACAGTGCTCTTTTAAAGGGCATACCTATGCATTCAAATAGAATGCAATTAACATATCCCCAATGCTATTAGCTTCCTTGTAGACTTTGATCTTCACATTTCAGTTGTTTGCTAGAGTTATTCTCTCAAATTCCAGAAAGACAATCAGTTCCCATCACATGAAGCCAAGCAGAGAAAACAAGGCCCAGAAGGAGAGAGAAACATTCCTATTTTGAGCAGAGGGCATATTAAACATATGCTCTGCCACTAACCCATGCCTCCTGTTGTAGACATCTTTCTTGAAAAGCATACGTAAGTTTAAAATAAAGGAAGTTCAGTTCCTTAGAACATGAAACATAGAATCTACCTGTTTTCTTTAACTGACAAATAAAATTACATATATTGATGGTGTATGTCATTGTGATATTAAGGAATGGCTAAATTAATTAACATCATGTACTTTATAACAAGAGTAAAATATTTGTTCTTTAAATTTCAAACCTGAAATATATCATTATTATCTATTTGACGCTATTATGTCTGTTAAATAAAGTTCTTGAATTTTATTCAAATATTGTTTTTAAAAGTCCCCCCCAAATTCAAGAATAATTAAGAAAACACATTCAAATAGTTTCCTCATTTTTAACTTTATTTTCAGATGGCTACTACCTATAATCTTATTTCAGGAAAAATAAATTAGTTATTCCTGAAATTATATAAACATTCCAAATATACATACAGTCATTGCTCAGTTAATCTGCAAAACAGGAAGACAAGCAGCTGTCTTCCTGTTCTAGAGATGAGGAAACTAGGGTTCAGGGTTGACTCACCCCATTGCAATTGACTGGGTGAGACTGTGTGGGCTATGGGGGACACAATGTCTTAGATCCCATAGTTCATGCAGAGCAGAAGAAAGGGAATATTCCAAAGCTGAGGAAGTGTGCCCCCATCAAAAGTGAGGCTGCACCTCTGCACATGTGCCCGGTAGACATTGAGGCGGCTGAGTCTTGGCAGCAAAGTGTTGGAAGACATTGCCAAGTACTTATTCCCAGGTTTTTGAAAAAAAATTTCATGTTATTCCAAGTCAGAACTAACAGTACCAGTGCTTTTGGAAGACTCTAGGTGCTTTTTATTAATAAGAGTCCTGGCCATCTTTTCTGCATCTTGTAAGCAAGTGACTTGATGGATGATATTTTTTCTAAAATGGAAGATTTTTCACAAGCTTATGTTTTGAATTGATTAACATTTCAAAAATGGTTAGCAGATTCAGGAGAAAGCAAACTTCAGAGTAAGAACAGTTAAGAATTGTCCTTATTCATTCTTCTTGAACTTAAAGGGATTGTCAATGAGAGGAATGTGGAGAAGACAGGGAAGAAGGTAAAAGTAACTTAGCAAGCAGACTGAGCATACTCAAGAGCTGTGAGTTACTGTTTAATTGTTCTGCAAAAATATTGTTTTCAAAGTGAATGCCAAATACTGTTCTTGAAGCTCTGCGTGTTTAAAACAACAACAAAAAAAAATTCCCCTGTACTCATTAGGATATATGATGGGTCCTATTCAAAACATAAAATAACAATTGCTAGTAACAACATAGAGAAAATGTACTGTAAAGTGGAATAGCCACTTTGGAAAACTACATGAAAATTTCTAATAAAGTTGTGAATTCACTACAAATTATACACTCAAAAGGATTGAAATCAGAGTTGTTAGAAGATGTTTGCCAAAACATGTTTAAAACATCAGTTTTTACGGAATACAAAAGATGGAAGTCTCTAGTGGCCATCAGAAGATAGACAAGTGAAATGTATGTGTGTGTGTGTATGTGTGTGTGTGTGTGTGTGTGTGTGTGTGTGTGTATGTATGTCTAATGTATGCAATGGGGTACTATTCAGTCTTCAAAAGAGATGGGTTTCTGACACAGTAATATCTATAAACATCAAGAAACATTTCACTAAGTGAAATAAATCAATCACAAAAGGAAAATACTATAGGATTCCACTTATACCTAGGGTAGTCAGTTCATAAAAGAAATGGTGGTTGCCAAGGGGCTGGAAGACTAAGGCATGATGAGTTGTTTAACAGGATTGAGATTTCAGTTTGGCAAGATGAAAAGAGTTCTGGTTGTTGCTTTGCACAACAGGAATGTGTTAGCCATACAAGAACCATACACTTAAAGTAGTTGATATGATATTCTACGGAATCTATATTCTACTTTTATTAAAGAAGAAATAAAAAATACCTCTCTTTATGGTTCTTCCAAAGAATTGAAGTCTGTTTATCCTAAGGAAAAAAAACAATTACAAGGTGACTATGTGAGAATTTATACAATTGAGAGGAAAGCTTGGGACCCAACCAAGAGCCAGGGATTAGCCAGTAGAGTTTCTTATGCTGTTATTCAACTACTGTCATTAAATTTTCATCTTTTTTTTTGGATAACTTTAGGTCCATACTATAATATAGGGATACATCATGAAGTTGTCTCCTGTAGAAATCAGAAAGTTGTTAAGGATCTTGGTTGATGTGGGTTTTCTGAAGTGCTGCTATAACCCAGATAACCCTCTACTACCAATTACTTGCCATGACCGGTTACTGTTACTGATGTAACTCTCCTCTCTCTAGCCTTCTTCCACCCAATTGTACTTTACTAGAGACTAGAAGCAGGAGGAAGTGGAGAATAAGGCTTTAAAACAATAGGCCCTGTGATACCTTGAGATACCAAGGGACAGTGATGGGTACCAGCTGACCGTAGCTAGCACAAGACTGCTCCACTACATATATCCAAGATCCCTGGGGAAAGCCTTCAGCAGTTCCCCAGTGTTCCTTGAATGGATACCAACAGGTCAATATGACCTCTACTGGCCTCCATGAACTAGTTCTTCATTGCAGAATTCCTATCAATTGCCAGGTTCAACTATACTTTTGAAGATTTTGTGCACCATAGTATTCTTGGAGTACTTCCTCTTTACTCCTCCTAATCTAGTCTCTTCACCCTACTTCAGCCTCCACCATGCTCCTAGTTGGCTAGGTTAACTTAGTCTTTAGATTTTAACTCCTATGTTACCTTGCTTGCTATTCTCCTTCTCTCCTCACACACTGGTGTGCATCAATTTGTCTTCCACAAAACAATTTAAAATAATTTAATGTGTTTCAAATAACTTACAATTATACATGTGGATATACTATTTTAAGATTATTTATGATCTCTTTTCCTGAAATTTCAGTCTCTGTGCTAACTAATCATATCCACTTTATTAAGACTACTGCTAGTGACTGCCTCAGAGGATGGTACTTTGTGGCTATTTTATGAAACTTATTAATGAATAATTAATTAAAAATAAGAAAATTAAATGTAAATTAAAAATAACAAAAACTGACAAATAGCTCAATTTACTCAAAGGACACACACCATGCCATTATTGATAGTTATCTCCGGGAGATGAGGATGGCAACTATTGATATCTTATACTTATATTATTTCAAAGTTTTTCACAGGAAACAAACCATACTTGACTTTAAAAATATGTACTTTTTAAAATTAATATTGATCAACATAAAGAAATTCTGATCAGAACTTCATTCTGAGAAATTATTTATCATTATGTGTTAGGATTTGCTTTTATGAAATTTCATGAAAATGTTGATATTTGCTTATTTACATTTTATTTTTTTAAATACTTTATTTTTTTTCTTCAAGTTACATCTCAGTAACAAACCCCTCCCTATTCCCTCTTCCTATCCCGCCCTTCCACCCTCTTCCCCCCAGAAGTTTCCCCTTTCAGTCCAACAGATGGTTCCTTCTCTTATAACAGTAAGTATTATACAAAACAATAGATATAAATATGCCACATTTATGAGAGTTAAATGGCCCAGTATACCTTCCCAATGTCCAGTTTATACATATTTGGCCCCTGACTTTAACATTCTACCATCTAACCATCTCCATGAGTTTAAAGGTCTATATCTGACTCAACATTCATACTAACTTGCAACACACTTTTAAGAGTACCTTCTTAGATCTATAACACCCTCTTGATTCCTAAACAACTCAAAATTTAACTATGAGACTCTAGCTGTCTATTCTTCAACCACCTCAGAGACCTGAGAGGGATAAATGTATTTGCTTATATAGGAAGTGCAGGGCCTGCAGCTTCCAAAACTAAGAAAGGACATACCAATGACTGCCTGGACGTTCCCATTTTCTCTCCATACATTCCTGCATCAGTCTTCAGCCTTTGGGTCCTGTTTCTATGACAGACATTTGTTGTAGAGCAGGGATTATGAAGGACTTACCTACCCTGTCTTGGCAGAGTTAGGCTGTCGACTTCCCTGCTACCAAGTTTTGTCCTTTTTGGACAGCAGTCTGTCTGCAGTTGGTGCAAGGGGTTTTTTCATGTGAAGAGATAGGCTTGCCACTAATTCAACCATCTTACAGTGAAGGTTCTTCGATGCTTATCTTCTACTTGGAGTAGAATAGGGGGTGCTGTCAGGCGCTGATATGTCTCGATATCAAAAAAAAATCTTGATTTAAGATAACATCTTTGAATGCCATATTCTGCAGATCTCTTGGGGTTTTTGAAGATGCCCTATCCATCCTTGTACTTAGATAAGCAAATGTTGCTTGTCTCTGAGCAACTTGATTACTGGGTAGTTTAGAGAATATCTGTGATAGACTGTCATAGTAGCTAACAAAGTGACATGTTTGCATGACTAGGAGTTTGTTTTACTTAACCAACCTAGACCGTTTTAGACGGTTGGTATCAAGAGGTCAGAGCTTCACATTTTATTTTTAAGTATCTCTAGGTATGATACCATTAGGAAGCGTTACCTTTAAATTTGTATCAATATACAAAGATCTATTCAATTGTGGTTAACTATACTCTTAATTATGTATCAATATACCAAGATCAATGCCTATGTAGCCCAATACAATCTTAATATTACGTCCATATGCAAGGGTCAATACCATTGTGACCAACTATAATCTTAATTTTGTATCAATATACAAAGATCAATACCGATGTAATCCAATACAATCTTATTTTTTCACAATAAACAATGGTCAATACTACTTTAGCCAAATAAACTACTAATTTTGTATCAATATACAAAGGTATAAGGGCATATTCAATAATCTGCCCCTTCTTCTTGGACCTTCCTGTGCTATGTCTATATCTCATTTTTCTCAAGCCCATGCACTCCTACATAGGAGAGGAAGAAGGATACAGAAAAGGAAAAGTAGGAAGTCCCTGGGGCTAACCTCCAAAACCCATTAAGACAGGACCATTTATCAGCTTGTAGTCTCTTCCCCTACATATCAGAGTTTTCAGTTATCCTTCAAATAACCAAAAAGAAGGGCGGAGAAACACCTTCCCCACCCACTGGGCATGGGACGTCGCTCTCTTAAAGTGACTTCCTGCTGATTTGGGTCGTAGTAGACCTGTTTGGGGCCCGAACCCAAATGGAAAAAATGGTTAAAAATGTTAGTACACTCCTTTTATGTTCAGTCCTTCTGTTCTCAGCTGTTTAGATGACCTAAGGGGTTTGTAGGCAGAAGCTGATCTTGCAGGCTTCACTGAGGTTCCTGCCGGGGCATTGTGTAGAGCTGAGCGGTCCCAGTGACATTGGTTTGCTGTGGTGGTTGCAGACCCCCGATGGAGACAGCTATTGAGGAAGTCTGCCAGGCAAAATCAACTGGGTCACTCGTCCTCCTTGGTGCCTGATTCTGCTCTCTGCTGAGGTTTCCGCTGTCCAGCCGTCCCCGGGCTCCCCTAATGGACGCTTCGATTCTCCTGGAACGATAAGAACAGAGCCCTGCCCCAATCCCAACCCCAAGACAATTGCCCTCTTTTTTTGGGGGGGGGCTAGGTAGTACTTCTCCTGAAGCAAATTTGGCCTTCTGACAACATACAAAGCGTTATCTTTCAATCCGGGATAAAGAAGAAATCATTCTGTCACCTTGGAGCTAAACCAGCTCTGGTGTATATATTTTGAGATCCCAAAGGACAATCTGCCTGCACCCAGAAGGCCTTTTGTAAGTAGCCTCCAAACCTAGGTCCCTCCAAATCCCATGTGTGTGTCTCTGAACTCTAATTATTGGGATCGGAGACCTGTGTTTCCCATCTGAAGGGATCAAAGATGTGTTCCACTACTCCTGGATCGAAGTCTTTCTCTATTTAGAGTTTGCCCTGCATCAGGCTGACCCTGAGCTCCGGGATCTGCCCGTTTCTGTCTCCAGTGTGCTGGGAGCTGGGACCAAGGGTGTACTCTTCTTGAATGGTGGGACCAAGAGTATGCACCCTCACCACCCCGCTAAGTATGACTCCAGAATACATAAGACCACCAACTCTACGGTGCCCCCCCCCCCG
>CAJQZJ010033087.1:2204303-2232219 GCA_907164525.1 Lophiomys imhausi | reverse complement strand
ATAAATTTATTTGTTTGTTGCTTCAGGTTACATCCTTATCATATTGTCCTCTTTTCCCGCTTCCCAGCCCCACCCTCCCATGCTCTACCCCCTGACCCTTCCGTCTTGTTCCTCTGGGGTGGAGTGTCCCTGCCTAACAGTCTCTCACCACATATCAGGAGTCATATGAGGGCCAAGAGCCTCTTCATTCACCGGGGGCCTACAATGCAGTACTGCCAGTGAATGGTGTCTCATTGCTACTGGGGGAATACTAAAAAAAAAGACCAACAAACACACACACCCACAAAAACAAAGAATATCAACAAAAAAATAGAGGAAAAAGAGAAGAAAAAAGGAAAAAGAAAAAAGAAAAAAAGAAGGAAAAAGAAAAAGATAAAAAAAATTATGTCCATGTTCCTTTTGGTGTGTTGGTTATAGTACAGACATCCTGTACGATGTAGTTAAAATCCTACTATAAATGAATAGATGCCATGTGCATCCTTCTGAGACTGGGTTAGCTCACTCAGGATGAGCTCCTCTAGATCCATCCATTTGGTTGCAAATTGCATGATTTCATTGTTTCTGATAGCTGAATAATATTCCATTGTATAGATGTACCACACTTTTTTAATCCATTCTTCAGTTGAGGGACATCTGGGTTGTTTCCAATTTCTAGCTATTACAAATAAAGCTGCTATGAATATAGATGAGGAAACTTCCCTATGTGTCCGTGAGAGGTCCTTTGGGTGTATACCCAGAAGAGGTATGGCTGGATCCTGAGGCAAGGTTATTCCTAGATTTCTAAGATATCGCCAGACAGACCTCCATAGTGGTTGCACAAGCCTGCACTCCCACAAGCAATGGAGTAGGGTTCCCCTTTCTCCACACCCTCGTCAGCATGCGCAATCATTTGAGCTCTTTTTCTTAGCCATTCTAACAGGTGTTAGGTGGAATCTCAGGGTCGTCTTGAGTTGCATTTCTCTGATGATTAAGGATGTTGAACATTTCTTCAGGTGTCTCTCAGCCCTTAGGGATTCCTTCTTTGTGAATTCTCTATTTAGCTCCATCTCCCATTTTTTGATTGGATTATTTGGTTTCTTGGCATTTAGTTTCTTGAGTACTTTGTAGATTTTAGATAATAGCCCTCTATCAGATGTGGGGTTGGTGAAGATTTTCTCCCAGTCTGTTGGTTGCCGTTTTGTTCGAATGAAAGTGTCCTTTGCCTTACAGAAGCTTTTCAGTTTCATGAGGTCCCATTTATTGATTGTTGATCTCAGGTCCTGAGCTGTTGGTGTTCTGTTCAGGAAGTTGTCACCTGGGCCAATGAGTTCAAGGGTTTCTCTTACTTTTTCTTCTAGTATCTTTAGTGTGGCTGGCCTTATGTTAAGGTTTTTGATCCACTTGGAATTAAGTTTTGTAAAAGGTGATAGGTATGGGTCTAATTTCATTCTTTTGCAAGTGGACATCCAGTTGGACCAGCACCATTTGTTGAAGATGCTGTCCCTCTTCCATTGTGCGGTTTTGGCTTCTTTGTCAAAGATTAGTTGGCCATAGGTGTGTGGATCCCTGTTTGGGTCTTCAATTCAATTCCATTAATCCACTGGTCTGTTTCTATACCAGTACCATGCTGTTTTTATTACTGTTGCTCTGTAGTACAGCTTGAAATCTGGAATGGTGATACCTCCAGACGTTTTTTCATTGTACAGGATTGATTTAGCTATTCTGGGCTTTTTGTTGTTCCATATGAAGTTGAGAATAGCTTTTTCCAGGTCTATAAAGAATTGTGTTGGTATTTTGATAGGAATTGCATTAAATCTATATATTGCTTTTGGTAGGATAGCCATTTTTATTATGTTGATCTTACCTATCCATGATCATGGGAGATCTTTCCATCTTCTAAAGGCCTCTTCCATTTCTTTCTTCAGGGGCTTGAAGTTCTTGTTATATAGGTCCTTTACATGCTAGGTTAGAGTTACCCCCAGGTATTTTATGTTGTTTGTGGCTATTGTGAAGGGGGTTGTTTCCCTTATTTCTTTCTTAGTATATTTGTTTGTTGTATAAAGAAGGGCTTCTGATTTTTTTGAGTTAATTTTGTATCCAGCCACCTTGCTGAAGTTGTTTATCAGCTGTAAGAGTTCTTTGGTGGAGTTTTTGGGGTCACTTGTGTATACTAACATATCATCTGCGAATAGGGATAATTTGACTTCTTCATTTCCAATTTTTATCCCTTTGATCTCCTTTAGTTGTCTTATTGCTCTAGCAAGGACTTCAAGTACTATATTGAAGAGATATGGTGAAAGTGGACATTCTTGTCTTGTCCCTGAGTTTAGAGGAAATGCTTCAAGCTTCTCTCCATTTAATTTGATGTTGGCTACTGGCTTGCTGTATATTGCCTTTATTATTTGTAGGTATGGTCCTTGTATGCCCGTTCTCTCCAGAACTTTTAGCATGAAGGGGTGTTGGATTTTGTCAAATGCTTTTACTGCATCTAGCGAGATTATCATGTGGTTTTTTTCTTTCATCTTGTTTATGTGGTGAATTACATTGATAGACTTTCGTATATTGAACCATCCCTGCATTCCAGGGATGAAGCCTACTTGATCATGGTGTATGATACTTTTGATGTGTTCTTGAATTCGGTTTGCTAGTATTTTATTAAGTATTTTTGCATCTATGTTCATGAGGGAGATTGGTCTGAAGTTCTCTTTCTTTGTTGGGTCTTTGTGTGGTTTAGGAATCAGAATGACAGTGGCCTCATAGAATGAGTTTGGCAGTGATCTTTCTGTTTCTATGTGGTGGAAGAGTTTGAAAAGTAATGGTGTTAGATCCTCTTTGAAGGTCCGGTAGAATTCCGTGCTAAAGCCATCTGGCCCTGGGCTTTTTTTGGTTGGGAGATTATTAATGACTGTTTCTATTTCCTTAGGTGTTATTGGGCTGTTTAAGCTGTTAATCTGATTTTGATTTAGTTTTGGTAGGTGGAATTTATCGAGGAAATTGTCCATTTCGCTTAGGTTTTCAAATTTAGTGGAATATAGATTTTTAAAGTAATGCCCGAATATTTTCTGGATCTCCTCAATGTCTGTTGTTATTTCTCCCTTTTCATTTCTGATTTTGTTGATTTGGGTTCTTTCCCTTTGCCTTTTAGTTAATTTGGCTAGGGTTCTGTCTATTTTGTTGATTTTCTCAAAGAACCAACTCTTGGTTTCATTGATTCTTTGTATAGTTCTTTTTGATTCTAAGTTGTTGATTTCAGCCCTAAATTTGATGATTTCCTGCCTTCTGCTCTTCTTGGGAGTGTTTGTTTCTTTTTTTTTCCAATTCACCCAGCTTAGCTGTTAGTTCACTAATATGAGCTGTCACAATTTTCTTTTTGAAAGCACTTAGTGCTATGAACTTTCCTCGTAGCACAGCTTTCAATGTATCCCATAGGTTTGGGTATGTTGTGTCTTCATTGTCGTTGGATTTTAAGAAGTCTTTGATTTCCTTCCTTATTTCTTCCCTGACCCAGTGGTCATCCAGTAAGGAGCTGTTCAATTTCCATGTGTGTGTAGGCTTTCTGTTGATTCTTTTGCTGTTGAAGACCAGCTTTATTCCGTGGTTGTCTGATAAGATACAAGGTGTTATTTCAATTTTCTTGTATCTATTGAGACTATCCTTGTGACCAATTATGTGGTAGATTTTGGAGAAGGTTCCGTGGGGTGCTGAGAAAAAGGTGTATTCCTTTGTGTTTGGGTGAAACGTTCTGTAGATATCTGTTAGGTCCATTTGTTTCATGATCTCTGTTAGACTCAATATTTCTCTGTTTGTCTTCTGTCTTGATGATCTGTCCATTGTTGTGAGTGGGGTGTTGAAGTCTCCCACTACTAATGTGTTGTGATCGACGTGCGCTTTAAGTTTTAGAAGTGTTTCTTTTACGAAAGTAGGTGCCTTTGTATTTGGGGCATAGATGTTCAGTATTGAGATTTCCTCTTGATGAATATTCCCTTTAATGAGTGTATAGTGCCCTTCTTTGTCTTTCTTCATTAACTTCAGTTGGAAGTCTGTTTTGTTTGATATTAGGATGGCTACTCCAGCTTGCTTCCTGGGTCCATTTGCTTGCAAAACCTTTTCCCAGCCCTTTACTCTGAGGCAGTGTCTATCTTTCGTAGTTAGATGTGTCTCTTGTATACAGCATAAGGAAGGGTCTTGCTTGTGGATCCACTCTGTAAACCTATGTCTTTTTATTGGGGAGTTGAGACCATTGATGTTGATGGATATTAGTGACCTGGGGTTGTCATTTCCCATTAGTTTGGTATAGGTGGTGGTCCTGTGCCTCTTTTGGTTTAGTTGCTGAGGGGTTTTCTATTCCCTTTGTTTTCTTGGGTGGATTTTTCTTCTCTGGGTTGGGATTTTCCTTCTAGGATTTTCTGTAGGGCTGGGTTTTTGGGCAGATATTGTTTAAATTTGATTTTGTCATGGAATATCTTGTTTTCTCCATCTATGTTGATAGAGAGTTTTGCTGGGTAAAGTAGTCTGGCTGGGCACCTATGATCTCTCAGGACTTGTAGTATATCTGACCAGGCCCTTCTAGCTTTTAACGTTTCTGAGCAGAAGTCAGGTGTAATTCTGATGGGTCTGCCATTGTATGTGACTTGACCTTTTTCTCTTACAGCTTTTAATATTCTTTCTTTGTTCTGTACATTTGGAGTTTCAATTATTATGTGGCGAGAGGAGTTTCTTTTCTGGTCTAATCTGTTTGGTGTTCTGTAAGCCTCTTGGATTTTATTGGCATCTCTTTTTTCATGTTTGGGAAGTTTTCCTCTATGATTTTGTTGAAGATATTTCCTGGACCTTGGAGTCGGGAGTCCTGTCTTTCCTCTATACCTATAATTCTTAGGTTCCATCTTTTCATTGAGTCCTTGATTTCTTGGATGTTGTGGGTGAGAGATTTTTTAGCCTTCTCATTTTCTTTGGATGTTGTACTGATTTCTTCCACTGAATCCTCCATGCCTGAGATCCTGTCTTCCATCTCTTGCATCCTATTGTTGATACTCACATCCGTAGTTCCTGTTCTCTTCCCTTGGTTCTCCACTTCCTCTTTTAACTCTGACTGTGTTTTCTTTATTGTTTCTATTTCTATTTTCATGTCTTGTATGGTTTTGTTCGTTTTGTACATTTCCTTCTCCAGCTTGCTTGTTTTTGTATGAAAATCTTTCATTGCTTTTTCCTTTTCCTGTTCAAGCTCTGTCACCTTGGCTTGGAGCTCTTTAATGGTGTTGTTCCTTGTTTTGACTTGTAGAATTGTGGCTTCTTTGAATTCCTTCATAGATTTAAGTTCTTCTTGCAGGGACTCTATCACTTTCCATAATGCAGAATTGTCAAAGTTTTCATGTGTTTCTGTTGGTGTGTGGTCATCCGAATTGGATGAGCTAGGATGATTCTGCTTTGTTGGAGTCATTTTTTCCTTGATTTCTATTTTTTTTTGACCTTTGGCCATTGGATGCGTTTAGCTGTCTGTTTTCTGTGCTTGGAACCACAGTGGATGATTTGGTGCAGGGGATGAGTTACTTGGCTGTCTGTCATTGCTTACAGGGGGATTTCAGGGTCACTGTGGTTTTAATCGCCTGAGGCAATGTGAGCTGGTGCAGCCTATTCCCAGGTTGTGAGTAATGGACCAGGATTGTTTCACTGCTCCCAATTCAGACTTCCCTATGTTGCGCTCTGAGTTATCAGCCTGTAATGGTTCTGATGGTATGGGCCTGTTTGCCCATGCACAGATTCTGTGGGCTTTGTTTGTCATCATGGAGGCTGACAGGGTCTGGCTCCACACCTAATATGTCTGGATTTTCCAGAATACAGCTATGGTCCTGATTTCTGGTTTCTCTCTAGGCTTCTTGCTACAGGACTGGCCTCTGTGCCTGATTCCCTTCCTGTCTGTGCCGCCGCGGGTCCCCCTCCCTGGCTGCTAGGCCGTGGGTACCCCAAGCCCCGGATCCTCCAGCCGCCTGAGTGGTCCTTTCGCCCCAGTAGCTCAGCCGTGGGTGCACGGATCCCTGGCCCCACCCACGCCTGTCTCTCTCCCCAGATGACCTGCCGTGGGTTCGCGTTCGCGGGGATTTGGCCCTGCCAGCCGGGCTCCCTCCCCAGCTGCGCTGCTGTGAGTGCATGGGATTCGGCCCCTCCCGCCCGCCTTTGTGTTCCCAGCTTCCCGCGCTCTCTTGGAACCTCCCGCCCTCCGCTTCACGAGTGGCTGCGGACCACCCGCTGAGCCCCCTGTTTGTTCCTTGCTAAGCCTTCCACTATCTCGCAAAGTTTTTTAAGTGGGTATAAGTTCTACCTGAGGTGTGGCGAGTCCAATAGGCTAGTGAACTATCGCCAAGTGGACCCTGATTCTGCCTGCTGTAAGTTGGGATCGATCTTACCAGGCGCCTCTCCAAATGGGAGTTCCCGAATCCCGGGTTTAGTGGCTTCCGTGTCTGCGAGAGATGGGGAGAGAGCCTTGCCCTGGGACTTTTAACAGTCCCTTGGGAGCTGTGAGTGTTCCTGGGGGGGGGGTCTAGCCCCTCTGGTTTTTGCACAGTGCCCAATAACTCTGTGTTTTTTATGGCTCTTTTTTCCCCTCATTCAAAATGCGTCAGTGTAGGTCGCTGCCATCTTGGCCCGCCCCCTTATTTACATTTTATATTGTATAAAATAAAAATGTGTTGTCTTTTATGTACTAGGATTGAGTTCAGATGTTATACATGCTAGATAAGTGCTGTCACATTGAGTTATATCCCAGCCTTCTTTTCCATTTCTATTTTGAGTCAGAGCCTCACTCAATTGTCTAGACCTTGTACCCACTGTATATCCCAAACAACCCTTGAATGCCTTGAAGCTTGAAGTTCTTCAGCTTCAGTCTCCTGAATAGTGGGACTACAGGTACACACTGTCATTTTTTGCCATCTTCTTTTAAAAGAAAAACAAAAATGTCATTAACACAGTTCACAATTACTCCCTTTAAATCAGTAAAACTACAAAGAGGATAAAACAAAACAAAACAAAAATCCTGTATGTGGGCTGGAATAAATGTGGTCTGGTCCACATCGTAACACAGGTGACCCAGTGAGATCTAGAGTTAGGATGGTAGTTTTGTGTAACAATTAAGATCACTGGCAAATGTCGTCCTGACACGTATTCTCACTTTTTTCAGAGCTTGCAGTGAGGTGTGAGCCAGAGGGTTAAAATTCTGTTATCTTACATGGGCACTCAAGCCGAGTGCATCGTAAGTGATGACTTGAGTCTTTCTGAATGCACCTCAGCTGACTATGTCACAGACACTGTGACCCTGTTCCATCTTAATTTCATGTATTATCACCTAAAATCTTATCTCAAGAGCACAAGTTCATTGTCCACATGGTAAAAGTAGGGTATGGTATCCTCCTCGCATTTGAGTCACTCTCATTCTATTTCAGTTTGGGGAGGCTCACTGACCCTCAGAAGTGAGACTTCTTTAAGTGAGTATCACCAAGCTCAGAAAGAGGGAGGAAATGGTCAGAAGAATCTTGAGTAAAAATCTTAGCTTATTTTAATATGTTAAGAGGAAAAACTAATTTAAAATAATGAATTGCTTAGTGTGAGGGGGCATTCCATGGCAAACAAGTGGATGGCAGGGCACACGTTTCAGGAGGCAGTTCTCTCTTTCTATCATTTGGGTTCAAGGGACTGAATTCAGGTCATCAGACTTGGTTATAAGTGTCTTTACCGCATTGACTTCCATTATAACTTAAAAGACTTTCTTCTCTGTTATTCTCCAGCAGGATAAAGTTTTTTGCTTCTTTCAATCATTTCTGTAGA
Source organism: Lophiomys imhausi (assembly GCA_907164525.1). Lineage (NCBI taxonomy): Eukaryota > Metazoa > Chordata > Mammalia > Rodentia > Muridae > Lophiomys > Lophiomys imhausi. The sequence goes on along the minus strand of CAJQZJ010033087.1, from coordinate 2,224,425 downwards.
TTGAAGAGACAACATGGGAAAAATAGAGAATAAATGTTAGTAATTCTCCTGAGGAGCAACATTTATGAGGGGAGCTGGTGACCTTGTCACTATATGGGCAAGACCAGAGGTATCACCAAACTGATTTCAAGTCATACCACAGAGTCATAGTACTAATCAGCATGGTGATGACCCCAAATTGACACATAGATCCAAGGACCAGAATAGGACTAAAAAAAAAAAAAAAAACAAATGAATGTGGCTGTAGCCATCTGGTTTTCAAGAAAGATGATAAAACATACACAATGGAGAAATGATATCTCATCAACAAATGGCGCTGGCAAAATTGGATATCTAAACATAGAAGAGTGAAACTGATTACTTATCTTTCACTTTGTAATAAAATCAACTCCAGATGGATCAAAGACCTTAATCTAAGACTGAAGTCAAGGGCTGGAGAGATGGCTCAGCGGTTAAGAAAGAGCACTGACCACTCTTCCAAAGGACCTGGGTTCAAATCCCAGAACCCACATGACAGTTCACAGCTGTCTGTAACTGCCGTGCATGGTGGCACACTCCTTTATTCCCAGAACTCAGGGAGGCAGAAGCAGGTGGATATCTGTGATTTCAAGACCAACCTGGTCTACAAAGTGAGTCCAGGACAGTCAAGAATGCACAGAGAAACCCTGTCTCGGGGAAAAAAACAAAACAAAAACAAAACCAAAACCAAAAACAAACAAGGCAACAACACACACACACACACACACACAAAGACTGAAGTCAAACTGAGGAAGGAAAAAATAGAGAAGACACATGAAGACATCAGTACAGACAAGATATTTCTGACTAGTACTCTAATTGACCAGGAAATAGTACCAGCAATTGGCAAATGAGATCACATGAAATTAAAAAGCTTCTGTACAGCAAAGGAGATACTCAAAGTGAAGAAAGATTCTACACAATGGCAGAAAATCTTGGCTAGCTATATATCAGATGGAGGATAAATATTTAGAAAGAACACTAATGGACAAAGAATAAAAAAATCTGAATAACAAAATCAAAGAAGCTAATTAATAAATGGGGCAATTGAATAAGACAGTTCTCAAAAGATAAAGAACAAATGGTTAATAAATATGAGAAAAATATTCAAGTTCACTGACAATGCAATGAGAAATGAAAATAACAATTAAAAAGTTTTTATTGTGATTTCTTTTTTCCTAATCAGAATGACAGTTTTTAAAAAGGACAAATAACTTCTGGGACACACCTAACTTACCTGAACTGAGTGCCATGCCCCAAGCAACTGTCCCAACCTTGCCCCACCTGAGATTACCAGGCCTCAGTTACCAGGAGCATCCAGCACCATCTTCTAGACCTGGCTACACCTCGGGTCCCTGGGTTTGCAACTGCAAGAATATCCAGGTTGGATTTCTTCTCTTCCCTTCCCCCTCAAATCCATGCACCACCCAGTGCTTGGGAACATGCCCAGCTGACCTGAGTGAAGTGCTGTGTCCCAAGTGTCCCAGGAGGTTACCAAGCTCCTGATACACCAGGAGCATACAGGTTGGATAGTTCTCCGCAAGCCTGCACCCCTGCTCAGCTAAGCCACTGGGCCATATCCAGCCTCCCTGAGCTGAGTGCTGTCCTACCACTATCCATCTTCCAGATCCACTCCACCTGGGGTTCTCCATCATACAACTTTGGCAATATCAGGTTGGAATCCTTCACTCCCTGTTCCCCACAATTCCCTGTGCTGCCCTGTGCTTTGGGAGATGCCCACCTATCCTGAGCTGAGTACAGTGCCCCAAGCGCTACTTTTTCAACCTTGTCCCACCAGAGGTTACCAGCTTTCATATACCAGGAACATCCAGCTCCATCTTTCAAACTCAGTTATACCTGGGGTTTCCAGGCTGCAACTTCAGGAACATCCATGCTAGATTCCTTCTCTCCCCTCCCGCTACAAATCCCCATGATGTCCAGTGCTCTGGGGAATACCCAGCTGAACTGGGCTGAATGCTGTGCCGAGTGCCACTGCTCCAACCTTGCCCCACTGGAGGTTACCAGGCCTGATACACCAGGAGCATCTAGTCCCATCTCTGGTATCTGCTCCACCTGTGGTCCCCAGGCCTGCAGCTTCAGGAACATCTAGAGGTCACCAGGCTTGATTCACCAAGAATACCCAGGCCTGCTATGGCAGGAAACTCCAGCTTCATTGTGGAATCACCCCTCCACCAACCTCCACAAGATCAGCTGCACCAGGAACATCCAGGCTGACACTAGGCCTGCTTGACCAGCAACATCCATGTCTCCTGCACTAGGAACATCCAGAGTCCCCTGTGGGTTTTCCAGGTGCCCTGAGTGTTGTGCTCCCCCTCTGAGCTCTGTTGTTGAGACACTACTCCACTGGCCTATGTGAGTCCTGTAGCACCAACAACACCCAGGTTTTCAGTACAGGAACATTCAGGCCTCTTACACAAAGAACAGCCAGGAACATCCAGGCATGACCAGAAGGCTAAAGGCCTGTGTAGTAACACAACCAACAAGAATTAAAGCAATATGGCACCTTCAGAGCACAGCTATACTACTATGGCGAGCCCTGGTTATTGTAACAAAACTGATGCACAAGAAAATGACCTTAAATCAAATCATATAATGACGATACAGGCCTTAAAAGAGGAAATGAATAAATCCTTTAAAGAAATGCAGGCAAATGCAAACAAATAGGTGGATGAAATGAATAAACCCTTTAAAGAAATGAAGGCAAATGCAAACTAACAGGTGAATGAAATGAATAAATTCATTAAAGAATTCCAGGAAATTACAATCAAATAACTGAAGGAAATGACAGAAATGGTGCAAGACCAGAAAATGGAAATAGGAGCAATAAAGAAAACACAAGTTGAGGGAATCCTGGAGATAGAAAACCTAGGGAAGAGTACAAGAAATACAGACACAAACATCACCAACAGAACACAAGACATGGTAGAGAGAATCTCAGGCCTAGAATATGCTATTGAAGAAATGGATACATTGGTCAAAGAAAATGTTAAATCTAAAAAGTTCCAGGCATAAAACATTCAAGAAATCTGGGACACTATGAAAAGAACAAGCCTAAGAATAATAGGAATAAAAGAAAGAGAAGACTCCCAGCTCCAAGGGCCAGAAAATATTTTCAACAAGCTCATAGAAAAAAAAAATCTCTGATCTAAAGAAAGAGATGCCTATAAACATACAAGAAGCTTGCAGAATACCAAACAGATTGGACCAAAAAAGGAATTCCTCCTGCCACATAATAATCAAAACACTGAATGTATAGAACAAAGAAAGAATATTAAAAGCTGCAAGAGAAAAAGGTCAAGGAACATATAAAGGCAAACCTGTCAGAATTATACCCAGCTTCTCAAAAGAGGCTCTTAAAGCTAGAGGGCCTGCTCAGATATCTTGCAGACCCTGCGAGACCACAGATGTCAGCCAAAACTACTATTCCCAACAAAACTTTCAATTACCACAGATGGAGAAAAGAAGATATTCATGACAAAATCAAATTTAAGCAATACTTATCTACAAACCCAGTCCTACAGAAGGTACAAGAAGGAAAACTCCAACCCAAGGAGCCTAACTATACCCAGGAAAACATAGGAAATAAAAACTCCAAAACAAAAGAGAGTAAACTCTCTCTTTTTCTCTTTCCCTCTCTCTCAACATTAAAATAACAAATAACAGGAACTAGCAATCATTGGTCACTAATATCTCTCAACATAAATAGACTCAATTCCTCTATAAAAAGACACAGGCTAACAGAATGGATTTGAAAACAGGATCCGTCTATCTGCTGCATTCAAGAAACATACTTCAGGAACAAAGGTAGACATTCTCTCAAGGTAAAGAGCTGGAGAAAGGTTTTCCAGACAAATGGACCCAAGAAGTAAGCAGGAGTAGCCATTCTTGTATCCAATAAAATAGACTTTCAACTAAAAGTAATAAAAAGAGATTGGGAAGGATACTTCATACAGATTAAAGAAAAAATCCACCTAGATGACACCTTGAGTCTGAACATTTGTGCTCCAAATGCAAGAGGAACCTAATTCATAAAAGAAACATTACTAAAGCTTAAATCACACATATATCCACACACATTAATAGTGGAAGACTTCAACACCCCACTCTCACCAGTGGACAGATCATCAAGAAAGAAACTAAAAAGGGAAATAATAAAACTAAGAGACATTATTAATCAAATGGAACTAACAGTTATCTACAGAACATTTCATCTAAACACAAAAGAATATACATACTTCTCAGCACCACATGGACCTTCTCCAAAACTGAACACATAATTGGTCACAAAACAAGACTCAACAGATACAAGAAAGTGGAAATAACTCCTTGTATCTTATAAGATCACCATGGATTAAAGCTGGATTTCAACCACAGAGACAGCAGAAAACCTACAAACTCATGGAAACTGATGGATCATGGAAGAAATAAAGAAAGGAATGTAAAGCTTTCTAGAATTCAATGAATATGAAGGGACACCATGCCCAAACTTATGAGACACAATGAAAGTAGTGCTGAGAGAAAAGCTCATAGCAACAAATGCCTTCACAAAGAAATTGTATTGATCTCATACTAGCAATTAAAAAGCACACCTGAAAGCTCTAGAACAAAAAGAAACAAACACACCCCAGATGAATAGACAGAAGAAAATAATCAAACTCTGGGTTGAAATTAATATACTAGAAACAAAGAGACAATTGATCGAATCAATATAACCAAGAAGTGATTCTTTGAGAAAATGAACAAGATAGATAAGTCCTTAGCCAAACTAACTAAAAGGCAGAGTGACAGTATCCAAATTAACAAAATTGGGAATGAAAAGGGGGACATAACAACAGACACTGAGGAAAAACAAAGAATCATAAGGTCTTACTTCAAAAGTCTTTACTCCACAAAATTGGAAAATCTAAATGAAATGGATGATTTCTTTTGATAGATTCCACTTACCAAAATTCAATCAGGATCAAATAAACAAATTAAACAGTCCCATAACCCATAAGGAAATAGAAGCAGTTATCAAAAGTCTCACATCCAAAAACAGTCCTGGGCCAGATGGTCTCAGCACAGAATTCTACCAGACATTCCAGGAAGAGTGATAGCAATACTCTTAATATGAATACTCCTCAAACTCTTCTGCAAAATAGAAACAGAAGGAACTTTGTCTTGTAGAACTCATTCTATGAAGCCAGAGTCACCTTGATACCTAAACCACACAAAGACTTAACTAAGAGAGAGAATTTTAGGTTAATTTCCCTGATGAACATTGATGCAAAAATACTCAATAAAATACTGGCAAACCAAATACTCAAATATATAAAAAATATCATCCACTATGATCAAGTAGGCTTCATCCCAGGGATGCAGGATGGTTCAACATATGAAAATCCATCAATTTTTCCACCATATAAACAAACTGAAAGAAAAACAAAAACACATGATCATCTCATTAGATGCTGAAAAAGCCTTTGACAAAATCCAACACCCCTTCATGCTAAAAGTCCTGGAGAGTTGGCATACAAGGACGATACATAGAAATAATAAAGTTAATATACAGAAAGCCAGTAGCCAACATCAAATTAAATGGAGAGAAACTTAAATCATTTCCCCTAAAATCAAGGACAAGGCAAGGATGCCCACTCTCCCCATATCTCTTCAACATAGTTCTTGAAGTTCTAGCCACAGCAATAAGACAACTAAAGGAGATCAAGGGTATACAAATTGGAAAGGAAGAAGTAAAATTATCCCTATTTCCAGATGATACAATACTATATACATAAATGATTACAAAAATTCCACCAGAGAAGTCCTAGAGCTGATAAACTCCTTCAGCTAGGTGGCAGGATACAAAATTAACTAAAAAAAAAAAAATCAGTTGTCCTCCTTTACAATTGATAAACAGGCCAATAAAGAAATTAGGGAAACAACTTCCTTCACAGTAGCCACAAACAATATAAAATACCTTTTCATAACACTAACCATGCATGTGTAAGACCTGTTTGACAAGAATTTCTAGTCTCTGAAGATAGAAATTGAAGAAGATATAAGAAGATGGAATGATCTCCCATGCTCAGATATTGGTAGGATTAATATAGTAAAAATGACCCTCTTACCAAAAGCAATCTACAGATTCAATACAATTCCCCACCAAAATTCTGACACAATTCTTTACAGACCTTAAAAGAATAATCCTCAATTTATGCAAAAATAAAAAAAAAAACCGTGATAGTAGAAACAGTCCTGTACAATAAAAGAACCTCTGGAGGTATTGCCACCCCTGACTTCAAGCTGTACTACGGAGCAATGGTAATACCAACCACATGGTATTGGCATAAAAACAGAAAGATTGACCATTGGAATTGAAGCAAACACCCAGAAATAAACCCTACAGACACTTGGTTTTTGACAAAAATGCCAAAACCATATAATGGAAAAAAGAAAGCATCTACAACAAATGGTGCTGGTTTAATTGGATGTCTACACATAGAAGGATACAAATAGATTCATATTTATCACCTTGCACAAAAGTCAACTCCAAATGGATCGACTGTAACATAAAACTTGATACACTAAATATAACAGAATAGAAAGTTGGTAAAGCCTTTAACTCATTGACACAGGAGACAACTTCCTGAACAGAATACCAATAGCTTAGGCTCTAAGATCAACAATTAATAAATGGGACCTCATGAAACTGAAAAGTTTCTGTAAGGAAAAGGACACTGTCAATAAAACAAAATAACAGCCCACAGATTGGGAAAAGATCTTCAGTAATCCCACATCTGACAGAGGGCTAATATTCAAAATATATAAAGAATTCCAGAAATTAAACACCAAGAAACCAAATAATTCAATTTAAAATGGAGTACAGAGTTAAGCCAAGAATTCACTACAGAGGAATCTCTAATGGTAGAGAAGCACTTAAAGAAATGTTCAACATTCTTAGTCATAAGGGAAATGAAAATCAAAATAACTAATAGATTCTATCTTCTACCCATCAGAATGGCTAAGATTAAAAACTTAAGTGACTGCACATGCTGGAAAGGATGTGGAGAAAGTGGAACACTTCTCCATTGTTGGTGGGAGTGCAAACTTGTATATCAACTTTTGAAATTAGTCTGGTGCTCTGTAAGAAAATTGGGGATAATTCTACCTAAAGACCCAGCTATACCACTCCTAGGCATATTTCCCAAATATGTGTCACCAAATCACAAGGACATTTCCTCATCTATGTTCATGGCAGCTTTATACATAATAGCTAGAAACTGGAAACCAACCAGATGTCCCTCAGTTGAGGAATGGATAAAGAAATTGTGGTATATCTACACAATGGAATCATGAATATCATGAAATTTGCAGGCAAATGGATGGAACCAGAAAAGATCATCCTGAGTGAGGTAATGCAGACCCAGAAAGACACACATGGTATGTACTCACTCATAAGTGGATATTAGCCAATAGGTACAGGATAACCATACTACATGACAAAAACTTCAAGTCCTTGAAGAAAAAAATTGAAGAGGATATCAGAAGATAGAAAGATCTCCCATGTTTGTGGATAGGTGGGATCAACATAATAAAAATGACCATCCTACCAAAAGCAATATGCAGATTCAATGTAATTTCTATCAAAATACCAACACAATTCATTACAGACCTTGAAAGAACAATTATCAACTTCATATGGAATAATAAAAACCCAGAATAGCTAAAACAATCTTGTACAATAAAAAAATATCTGGCGGTATCATCATCCCAGATGTCAAACTTTACTACAGAGAAATAGTAATAAAAACAGCATGGCACTGGTATAGAAACAGACCAGTTCATCAATGGAATCAAATTGAAGACCCAGAAATAAACCCATACACCTATGGTCACTTAATTTTTGACAAAGAAGCCAAAACCATACAAAGGAAAAAGGGATAGCATCTTCAACACATGGTGCTGGTCCAACTGGATGTCAACATGTAAAAGAATGCAAATAGACCCATATTTATTACCTTGCACAAAACTTAAGTCCAAGTGGATCAAAGACCTTAATATAAGGCCGGACACACTAAATCTACTAGAAGAGAAAGTGGGGAAAACCCTTGAACTCATCGGCACAGATGACAATTTCCTGAACAGAACATCAACAGCTCAGGATCTAAAACCAATGATCAATAAATGGGATCTCATGAAACTGAAAAGCTTCTGTAAGGCAAAGGACACTGTCATTAGAACAAAATAGTAAAACAGATTTTAAAAGGCAGTAAGAGAAAGATAAATTAGAAATGTAGAGAAGTTTTGGTAAATGAATCTATTGTGAGGATGAGAATCTGAAAATTAGAGTAGCTTTTTGTTTCAAGCAACAAAACAACAACAAAATCAACCAAGCAAACAAACAAGAAAAAGATCCCCAGCACCCAAAAAGCCTGCAGGGTTAGCAATGACCTGTAATCCCAGAACTTAGAAGACAGCCAGAAGATTCTCTTGGGCAAGCTAGGTAGATAGACTAGCCAGATTTGGTGAGTTCTGGCTTCAACAAGAGACCCTATCTCAATTAACAGACTGGAAAGTAATAGAAGATGATACCTGATGTTAATGTTTTGCCTGCCTTCACATACTTGTGTACACACATGTATACACATCATGTGGAGGTGCACACAAAAACAGAACAAACACATTAAAAAAAACAAACAAATCAAAAAACAAACAAACAAAAAAACTACTTGACTAGAAGATAATAATTTAGGCTTGGTGTAACTCCAGTTTCTCAGGAGGCTGAGGCAAGATGACTTGAAACTATGAATTCAAGGCCAGCGTGGGCAACATAGAAAGACAATGCCTCAAAAATGTTTTTGAATCTCAGCCTTTGACTTTCTTTACAGAGAAAGAAACATGGACTGGATAGAAAGACAATTCTGTTAGTTTTGCTAATCTAGTATTCACTGTTATTTGATTGAGTAAATTAGTAATTTTTAAAAATATTTTCTCATATACTTAAAAATCTATTGATTTCTGTCTGTTGCCTCTTATGAACTCAACAAATTTTATAGGACTGACTACAAAGCAGTTGGATAGTCCTTTTAGTTTTTCCTAAATTTTCATCCAAAAGTACAAAAAAAAAAAAGACACTACTTAGAACAAGTAAAAACATCCAATTTATCTGAGTCATGTCAGTTTTCAGAAGTTATTTAGCCATCTATCTGTTGTGGGGTTAGTGAAGATCTTTTCCCAATCTCTGGACTGTCATTTTGTTCTATGGACAGTGTCCTTTGCTTTACAGAAGTTTTTAGCTTCATGAGGTCTAATTTATTGTTGATCTTAGTGCTTAGGCTGTTGATGTTCTGTTCAGGAAGTTGTCTCCTGTACCAATGAGTTTGAGGCTATTCCCCATTTTGGGGGGTGTGAGGAGGGAAACGATTGGGATCATGTGTGATGAGAGCAAGGGTGGGGTATGAGTGAACTGAGAAAGAAAAAGGAAACCAATAGGGAGACCTTTGACCCTTAATCTACCCTGCTTACAAGATGTACAGGGATAAAGATGGAGCAGTGATTAAAGGAATGGCCAACCAATGAATGGTACCACTTGAGACCCACCCCATGGGAGAAAGACAATTCATGACACTAATGATACTCTGCTATGGTTGTAGAAAGGAAGCTAGTATAACTCTCTGTCATCTGAGAGTCCCCATCTAGCATCAGATCAAAAAAGATGCTTAGACACCTAGCTAAACATTAGGTGGAGCACTGGGAGTCTTGTTCATGAGTGAGGGGAAGAATAGAGGGATCTGGAGGGGTCAAGAACTTCACAAGAAGACCAACAGAGTCAACTAACATAGGCTCCTGGGGGCTTACAGAGACTGAAACACCAACCAAAAAGCATGAATGGTCTGGACCTAGGCACACTACACATATGTAGCTGATAGACAACTTACTCTTCATGCAGATCTCCTAGCAAGTGGAGTAGAGACTCTCCCTGAACTGGAGCTTATTGCCTGTTTGTGAATCACCTTCCCCTAGCTGAGCTGCTCTGGCTGGCCTCATTGGAAAAGAATACTTAGTCCTGATGTGACCTGAAGAGCTGGGATGGGTTGTTAGGGGAATGTCCCCTTTTCTGAGGAGAAGAGGAAGAGGGAAAGGGGAAAAGGGTAGGAGGGTTGGAATAGGTGGAGAGGAGAGGGGGGCTGCTATTGGGATGTAAAATGAATAAATAAATTTGTAAAAGAAGTTATTTTACACTGTTGTGCAGGTCACAGAAAACCAGAAGGGAACAGACATGATCCAGAAAGTCAGGAGTCATATTCTTGTTGTGAACTATGTAATCTCAAGCACAGTGACAGTTTGCCCTTTCTGCAAATCCTCAGCATAGCTAATACACATTTTGAGACTTTGGGGCATTTTGAATGCAATATGGACTTTCAAAAAGCAAATGCATGTGTATTCAGCATGCTCTAGGTTCTAGGCTTACAGGGAACACAGATGTCTGGATTGAGTCAAGCCTCTGTGTGCTGGTGGCAACCAAGTGGATCCCTGAATGTTAGGAAAAAGGCTTCCATGAAATTTCTGGGTAAAAGATATCCAGGAAAAGGAAAAAAAGTGAGCAAAGATTCCCAGACAGAAACCCCAGGTTGTGAAAGTGCAGAAGAGAGAAGAATGAGGTTTCTCAGTTGGCTATGAGAGAGAGAGAGAAAGAAAAAGAAATCATCAATTTTGCCTGTTGAAATGAGAGTTGTCATTTTTCCAATCATTGCCATAATGCCTGGAGGCCAATTTTTCTCTATTCCAATGATTGACTCCAATCTCTTGGCAGGTTAAGCAAGGAAATGCCTGACTACTGCACCACCTCCCAAGCCCATGGTTTCTGAGAGAACGTCTTTCTACATAACCTCGGTTGAACTTGAACTCTTGAAATTGAGCCTCCACCAAATGCTGGAGTTATATCTTGCACCAGCCTACCAGGTTTGATTTTCTTTCTTTATAACCCTCAGCACAACCCCGTTGGGGAGAAAAATAGTGTCGTCTGGGAGGATAAAGGGAAAGAGCTGAGAAGACTTACTCCAAGGTTACACAGAAGGTTAGTAAAGACTGACGTGGACAGGTGAGTCATGTCAATAATCCTAGCTATGTTGGAGGCTAATGTAGGAAGATTGCAAGTTTAAAATCTGCCTGGGTTAGAAAGTTCCAGGCGACAGTGTCAACTTAGTGAGAATTTATCATCTCAAAACAGAAAAAAAAAAAAAAAAAAACAAGTAAAAATGGGCTTGGGCTGTAGCTCAGTGGTTCAGTGCTTGGCTAGGGTGTTCATAGCTTTTGATTCTGTCACAGAACCTCACAATAAATGAATAAACAGAAGAAACAAAGATGTGCGGGGTTCCAAAGACTGTTCCCCAAATCTTGCCTTTGTCCTGATCCTAAGCATGAGCAACAGTGCTCCCCTTTCCACTGAGTAACTACAGCCACATTTTCTGCTCCTTGCTCCTTGACCATTTGGAATTTGGTCCTGAAGACGGCCCGCCATCCAGCCATGTGCTGAGAATTTGCCTGTGTAAACAAAACACTTTGAGGACAAATCCACAGGCCGAGGGTTGCAGAAGCAGCTCAGCTCTGCAGAAGTAGCATGGATACCACTTAACTTTGACCAATTGCTCGCATATGTCTTGAACATGAAAATCATTGGTTAGTTTCCTCCAATTAACCAGGGAACCGTGCAAGGATTTGGGTCACTGCAGAGTAGGTGGTTGCTTTCCAAACAAAGTCATTTCTGTTTGTAAGAGAGTCTGTGTGAGGTGAGGTTGTAGAGAGGGGACACGGAGGGGCATGTGAAGTGACACACTGATGGAAGTTTCCTGGTAGACTGACGTCCCTTAAAGAGAGTTCCACAAAATAGCATATCACAAGGGATAACAGTGCAAAAAGCACAAGATGTGAGTTAAACCCATCCAGGTCAAGACTCTAGTTTTGATACTAACTGGTGCAAGACTCCAGGCAACTCATTTTTACCTTTCTTCACCCCATTTCTTTAATTGTTAAATGAGGGTAGCTAGCATGCAGATGTGGAGAAGATAAGACATTGATGCATGTGGTGCATGACCAAGATCACTAAATCACATCAAACCATCAGCATGTGTTTTGTTGTAATCTCTACTGACATTAAATTTTATTGTTACTTCATTTATCTTAAGTAGGTATCTGCATGGGAGTTACAAGACAGTACAAGAATGAAAGGAACTACACTAAAGCAAATATTTGTTTCTCCTTTCTTTCCTAGATCCTAGGAAAATATGGCTTTCCCTTTAAAGACAGATACTGGAGTATCTGTCTTCTGTTAAACTGCCCTTCATGACATCTATGCACCTGCTTCATCTAATAGAAAACTTACTTACCCCTCATTGGCAGCATAGAATCTTTCACAGACACTTGCCAGTTTGCCTCACAAAATTCTCTTATGTTTATTCTCTTGCCTGTATTTCTTCTTTTCCTAAGTGTCATACATGGGTTCTAGGATTCATTGATTGCCTGTTTCATCAAGCAAATATCTGTGAGGTTTCTCCAGTAGAGTCTCTTTCCATTACTGTCTACCTTTCAAACCATTTACAGATTTAATTTTTAAATCACAAGCCCGATCATGTCATGTTCCTAGTAAAAATATCTCAGCAGTATATTTTAAAGACATTTGTAATATTATACTATAAAAACAATGGAATACATGAACAACCCTCATGATACTATGTAAAAGTAAAATCTTGAAAACAGAACTACCTATAAACCATCATTAAAGTTTTATGAAAGTTAGCATAGACATTGAACAGAAATACATAAAGCATTCATGGTATATAGAGTCTGGAGTGCTATGTTTTTTTTTTTTCCCACAAAGGAGAAAAATGTGAAGCCTTTATTGACCATCATGAAATTGTGGAGAGAAACACAAAATCATATGCAACTTAGTGTTAGAGGCTTAGCAGATGTCAGTAAGATGAACAGTGAAGGATGGCATGGTAGAGTGAGGCAAGGAAGAAAGCACATTCTAGAGCACAGGAAAGTCTGGGCCCAGTGGAAGAGCCCAGAACATGAGAAAAAATTCTAGGTGTAGGAGCTGAGAAAGAAAACCAGAGACATTAAAGAAGGGAGTAGCACATGAAAATTGGAGATGCCAGATGGCCATACATTTCCAAGTTGTGGGAAAAAAGCACAAATTTATCCTGCAGATGGGGAGGCAGAGAACAAAAATATATCATAATGTAGGAATATTTAGCATCAGACTTAAGAATCTAGAAAGCTAAGCTTTGAAGTTGCCACAATTAGAAGCAGAGTGATTAGCTCAGTGGTTCTCAAACAAGCAGCTACCCTTTGTAGTAAATAGTAATAATTTTAAATAGTAACAAAAAGACAAACTATAAATCTATGTTGGCACACAATGGTGCTCATGTTTGTAGTGTAATGAGGTCAAAAGTATTCACTTATAAGTGGACATTAGTGATAAAGAAGAGAGAGTACTGGGAGAGATGACTGGACTTTGGGGGCATTTGGTGGCCAAATGGGAATCTAGAGAGTGACCCTAGTGATGATTCCTAGTAATAGATAAGGAGCCTGAATTGGCCATCTCCTTTAGCCAAGCAAGGCTTCCAGCAATGGGTCTGGCACACCAACCCAGCTACAAATCCTCAACCTACCAGTATCCTGCCTCCAAAATGTGCTGGGGTAATGGTGCAAAACTTGTGGGAGGGGACTGGTCCAGCTTGAGGTCCATGCCTTGAGCGGTAGACCATTCTTGACACTACTTGGATGGCAAAGACCCAGAGACTAGGCAGCCCAGAGATACAGGATAGAAACAAACTGGACTGGGAAAAAAATCAACAAAATTATTATTAATGATATTTTGCTATATTTGTAGATTGATGCTTAGCTGAGATTAGTGAAGCACCATCCATCAACTGATAGGAGCAGATGCAGAGACTCACAGTCAAACACTAAGTGTATCCAAAGGAACCCTGCAGAAGGGCCACGGTTTCAGAAGCCAGAGGAATAGAGGACACCATGAGAACAAAGCCCACAGAATCAACTAAGCAGGGTTCATAGGGGATCATAGAGACTGAAGTGACAGTCACAGACCCTGTATGGGCCTGATCTAGGTCCTCTACATATATATTATGATTGTGTTGCTTGTGGTGGGTGTCTCTGACTCTTTTGCCTGCTCATGAGACCCTTTTCTGCCTTCTGGGTTGCCTGGCTGTCTTGCCTTCCTGTAATTTGTTATGCTGTATTCAGTTGATATCCTGGGAGGTCTGTGATGAGGTAATCTGTATTCGATTGTTAAATGGTTGTACCCCTGCCACCCTTACTACAATTCGGCAGTCATATACCAAAATGATGTGTGTAATGCTTACCTCCCCAAAACTTCTCTGACTGGTTGAATAAAATACTTGCAGCCTGGATTTGGTAGAAGAGAAGTAGGTGGGGGAAAGGTAGGCTGGGGGTTGGGGAGGTCAGCAGGTTTTTAAAAGAAAGAATCATAGGAAGAAGAGCCAGGAGGAGAAAGAAAGAAGGAAGGAGGAAGGAGCCAGCAGTTAGATGGAAGACGATCATTCCATGTGGCCTGGAACATCAGCATAGGGTGGAGAATAAGCGTCCAAGGGGATGTATGTCTATATTGGGGTTTTATTTGGGGAATAGGGTTAAAAGCTAGCTTAGATGGGCTTAGGTTACACAATCCTTGCTAAGGCTTGTTAAAAATCAATCAGGTGTCTCTGTGTGATCATTTATAATGACAGGTTAAGGATTAACACTCCCGACCAATTAACTATAATATAAATACTGGTAATAATTTAATATCTACTTCTACAACCCTGCTTTTTTTAAGATAAACAGAGGAGGAGTGGATCTGAGGGAGAGGGGAGATGGGGATGATTATGAAGAATGGAGGGAGGGGAAACTGCAGTCAGCATATAATGTATGAGAAAAGAATAAAAAATTTTAAAAAGACATAATTTAAAAAAGTCATTTCTGTGGAATACATTTCCTCCTTTTGAAGCCTTTTGTTCCATGCACTTTCTGTAAGTACCTATTCTAACTTCCCAAAGTGACTTTATAACTACCTCAAAGTGTGACCAACACTTTCAGAAACCCACCAGATAATTGATAACTGTGAATTTAAATAGAACATTTTCTAGGAATCAATTATGAAAATGGAGAGCAGTGGAGTTGGACTCCTGGGATTCTGCTCTGGTCTCCCCATGAGTATGCAGAGATGCTTGCATAGATCACACACATAAAACTGACTGTAAGAGAGAATAGAGAGGAATAACTGTCTTTTGTTTGGCTTAGTCTGCACTTTTGTACTAGAATACTCCCGTTGAGCAAATGAGAACAAACCCACATTTGTATTTATTCATGATGGTAGAAATGAAGAAATCCAAGAGAGGGAATGAATATCCAGTGAGCCTTCTTGATGCAACATCTTATGGGTAAAGGTAAACGAGAGGAAAAAAGAAGAGAAGGAGACACAATACAAAAACCCTCTGCAAAATAAAGTGACCAGGTCCAGAGAAGATTCCAGGAGCCCACTTCTCATGGGAGAACCCTCGTGGATGACATCTCAGAAGGTCACATCTCCCAATAATGTTGAATAAGAATCATATTACGAATGTCCATATTGAGCAGAATACTTTTAAGACACAGTACCGCCCAATTTGGTAGTAAGTTTTGAATATAAACTCATGTGTCCCTCAAAGTTCTGCTCCAGTGCATTGCAGCTTGGAGAGGTCATTTCTAGTTCTCTATATTCCACACAAGCTCTTCCTTTATTCTTCCCACCTCCAAACCTCTGTGCTGTGTACCCTCTATGCATATACAATATATGTGGTCATCCAGGGTATAACCCATATCTGTTTTTCTGCCAATATCCATGCCAGATATGTCTTAGTTACTTTTCCAGGCCTCTGGGCCATGCTTATCAGTGGTAAGTTGTGTTTTCTACAGAGGTGATTAGAGTTTTAGTTTTAGAGTTTAGAGTTTAGTCTTCTCACCTCTAAAACAGGTGAAAAAAGCATGTGTAAGGAACGTTTTATTAGTATTATTGTCTTTTTTTTCTTCAAGTTACATCTCAATGGCAATCCCCTCCCTACTCCCCCCTCCAGTCCCACCCTCCCACCCTCAACCCCCCATCCTCTTCCCTTTTTTTTTTTAAAGTTTAAGGTATATCTTATCTCCCCCAACAGCTCCCCCTTTCAGTCCAACAAATGGCTCTTTCTCTTATAATAATAGATACAATACAAAACAACAGAGGTAATTAGGTCACAGTTATGAGGGTTATATGGCTTAGCATACATTCCTAATGTCCAGTCCATATGTATTTGGCACCTGACTTAACATTCTACTATCTAACCATCTCCATGAGTTTAAAGTTCTATATCTAACTCAACATTTATACTAACTTGCAACACAATTTTAAAAGCATCTTCCTAGATCTATAATACTCTCTTGACTCCTAAACACTCAAAATTTAATTATGAGACTCTAGCTATCTATTATTCAACCACCTCAGAGACCTGAGAGGGATAAATATATATGATTATATAGGAAGTACAGGGCCTGCAGTTTCCAAAACTAAGAAATGACATACCAGTGGCTGCCTGGACAACTCCCATTTTCTCTCCATACATTACAGCATCAATCTTCAGCCATTTGGCCCCATTTCTCTGACAGACATTGATTGTAGAGCAGGGGTTATGAAGGACTTGCCTACCCTGTCTTGGCAGAGCCAGGCTGTCGACTTACCTGCTTCCAAGTTTTGTCCTTTTTGGACAGCATTCTGTCTACAGTTGGAGCAAGGGGCTTTTCCTACCAAAAGATAGGCTTACGACTAATTCAATCATCTCCCACTGGAGATTCTTCGATGCTCATCTTCTACTTGGAGTAGAATAGGGGGTGCTGTCAGGAGTTGATATGTCTCGATATAAAAAAAAATCTAAAGTTAAGAAAATATCTTTGAATGCCATATTCTGCAGATCTCTTGAGGTTTTGTTTGTTTTTTAGTTCTCTCTCCCAGGCAATGAGACACTTTTCACTGGTGGTACTGCCTCATAGAGCCCCAATGAATGAGGAGGCTCTTGGCCCTCATACGACCTCTGAACTGAGATGAGGGACTGTTATATAGGGACACCCCACCCCAGAGAAATGGGATGGAAGGGTTAGGGGGTAAAGAAAAAAATGAAATGTGAAGTTTCGGCCTTTTGCTAATAATTGTCATAAATTGTTTAGGATAATTAAGAAATGCAAACTAATAGTCATGCAAGCCGGTCATTGTGTTAGGTACTATGACAGTCTATTATAGTTATTTTCTAAGCTAATCAGAAATAAAGCTGCTAAGAGACAAGCGACATCTGCTTATCCTAATATAAGAGATAGATAGTATTATTGTTCTTTTAGATTCAAGGTCTGGTAATTTATTTGTTACTCCTAAAAACTTAGTTTTCACTGGAGTCCGACTTAGAAGCAGACACTTTCAGTGAGGACAGCCTGTTTCTTGGTGCTCTGTTCCTGGTGTTTTTCTTTGGCTTCCTTTATTCTCTTGGTTGTAAATTTAACCACATTCTTTAGCCTCCTTATTTTGTTTAGTGCATTGATTCTTCAGAGTAGTATGGCATTTGCGTTGGAGGACACATGGAGTGACAGGATGCTGCGTCTACTTACTCCTGTGGTTTGCTCCTAGGCTTCTTTCCTTCTTTGTTTAAGGAATTTGCAGACAGTATATTGTCAGACATGATCTTCTTTAGAGAGACTAAAGGTTTTCAGATTCTGCTAGCTCTTTTGGACCCCAAATACTGAGGAACACTACTATGTGTCAGTTCAGGAATGTCCTCTCTGTTTTTGTTTTGCTTTTTAATAATTTTCAAGTTGAAAACATTCAGATTGGCATAAACGCACCCAGAACAGAGTAGAATTTATTCGCTTCTGTTCTTGATCTGAAGTAAGCATACCCCTTACTCAACAGCATGCTCGCTCTGCCATATGAAAAGATGCCATCTTCACCAGAAAATCGTGTTTGTTATTCACATCAGCTGCTGCTTCGGTGGCCATGCGCTTGTCATAGAAAGTACGAAGCTTGTGGTTGTCATCCACTTATGTGAGTTTCTCACACCAGCCAAGGAGATATTCAGCTCCATCTTGACACAGCTGACTCCCTAGGAGGTGCCTGGAAACGAACAGGGTCACCTTTTGATCCTTCTTTCCAACAGCTGTGAGAGGACGCGAAGGGGAGAAATCACAGATCGATTTGGAAATATGAGGGAGTGTGACACATTTGTACTTGAGGCTTTTGTCTCATCCATAAACTAAGACACCATCTCTATTGAGAGCTAGATATCAGTGAGGTTTGAGGCAAATTAAGAGAATGATGCTGGCTCAGATAGTGAGTTCTATTGGTTAAAAAACAAAACAAAACAAAACAAAACAAAACAAAACAAAACTGCTGAGTGGTGAGGAGACATGTGCAGACACAAGTGAGACCAAGTGACCTCCAGGATCATGTTGAGTTTGAGTGAAAACTAATCTGATTGGGAGACATCTATTACATTGTGGAGTTTGTGTTGGCTGTGGAAGAACATGGCATATAATACTGACTATGGTGAGGTAAGGGCAAGAACACACTCAAAGGCAGTTTGGGGAATAGTTAGTAGGTAATCACAGGATTATTTTTGAGACTTTAATATTAAGTCATAGAAATCAAACTGAAAAACAAATCTCCTTCCACTCTTAGGCAAAAACTTCCCCTTGAAAGGGAGCTTCAAGCAATCATGTCTCATTTCCAGAGTTCTGTGTAAGGAAGGGGGGGTCTTCCTGTAGGAATTATTTCAGGGTCTAACAGTTATTGTAGCCAGAATGTTTATTTTTTTTCTCCTCTTGACATTTAGTCCAAATCATATTCTTCTTGATTTCAACCTGTTATTATTAGTCATTTCCTTAGGATTAGTTTAGGAATATCCATCCCTTCCTGGGATTTACACCTTCCAAATATTATGTTGACTTATCACCTGACCTGGTGTTAAGTGTTTGAAGGCACACACTTGGTTTATTTGTGGACTGATGGTTTTACATCCTATAAACACATTGTATATAGATGTTGAGGGACCTGAGAAAATGCACTTTGTGAGTGAAAATATGTAACTCCATATTTACCTGATGTATGTAATTATAATCTTCATAATCATTCATTTTATATTTGCCAAATGACACATGTGGAAATGTTCAATTTGTAATGTGATTATAACAAAAAAAAGAGTGTTTGATACCTATGGCTTGGTGCAGAAAATGCAAAAAACTGTGTTATATTTCTTATTCTCAGCCAAGTAAAACTCTGAAAGCAGTTCTATAATTCTTGGGGAATCTCTTTAAGCAGCCTTGTGTCAAAGTCAATTATAGTTCAAGCAGCCTTTCTCTAATTGGGGTGAGGTATGTAGCTGAATACTTCTGTCTGTATAAGGGGCTTCTTTAACTTATAAAGGTTAGAATTACAAGGCTGAACAAACACAGGGGCAGGGGCACAGCATTCCTGGACTGGCACCATGGCCCAAGGAACTCTGGGAGGGTTTGCATTGCTTTCTGTATTATTACCACCAACCCCCTGCTCTCTCCATGCCATTTCCCATATGTGGAGAAGATGTTATAGAACTAAGAGGTAAAGATAGCTTTCCACTAATTTTTGCCTTGCCAAGAAGCTGTGTGTGTAAAGAAAAGAAATGAATAATGGAGAACATTTTGGCAATGGTTCAGTTACATTTGAGTGTAAGCGAGTAAATTCATGTGTGTTGTGGCACTCATGATTAATTCCAACCTGATCTGTGCCATCTTCTTCAGTGACCCAAATCCCTGTTCTCGTGTCCTCAGCACATATAGCCTTCATTCACTTACAGCACTTCATGGAATGTTTTGTGCTAGCCCTGCCTATAATCTTTCTCTCTCTTTTTATCCTATCTATTGTATATCTCTTACCTATTTTTCTATCTATAATGTACCTGTTATCTCTCTTTTGTCTGTCTATCATGTTCCTTTTCTATCTACTATCTATCTATCTATCTATCTATCTATCTATCTATCTATCTATCTA
>CAJQZJ010033087.1:2178586-2197549 GCA_907164525.1 Lophiomys imhausi | reverse complement strand
TATCTATCTATCTATCTATCTATCTATCTATCTATCTATCTATCTATAATCTATGTATCTTTATCTATCTTTCACTTATCTATCATCTATGACCTAGCTATCATCTATTTATTTTTCTATCATCTAACAATCTATTATTGATGGATTGATTTATATATGGATCTATTCATATATCTCCAGAATTTCTGTTTTTTTTTTAGTACGTCCTTTTATTCTTTTCCAAGCCATGCTTTACCTGGTCCTAGCACCTTTGTGATCTGAATTGCAACTATCCCCACAAGTGTCTCCTTCCACACAGGTGTCACCTTAAGAGATAAGCACATCTTCCCACACCATTTTAAGACATTGTCTGTCCTGTATTGCTGATTAATCATTCCTAATACTCTGTACCAGGACATTACGATAGAGTTGTATTTATTAAATTTCTCTTCTATAGTGATATATCTTTATCTTCTATACATTACTTTATGTAATGTCAGCTTTTTCTAATTCTAAAACTTATCTCTACTGTCTAGGACTATGCCTGATATACAAAATAGTCCCTAAAAGTATTTGTGAAATAAATAAGTAAATTCATTATCTGTGGATTCATAGCATTACCCAGTATTGCACTGATAGTCTTTGCTAGAGATGTCTGTGAGTTCTGACTGAACACAAGCAAGAATCCACAAGCAATTTATATCCTCTCTGAGTTAAATTTAGCTTCAATCTTAAGACAAAAGGCAAGTATTCTGCTTCCTAAGTGGCCCTATTTCCTTCTGAATTGACATCCACTTTGGAATACCTATTGTGCTCTGAACTTTGCTCTTGTAGAAGCCGTTGTTTGGCATTACACCAACATAGAATCTCTTACAGTTAAAATAAAAGGACTGAAAGGGACATAGATAACTCCATTTCTTTATTGTTCAACACTTGGCAACAAGATTCCCATGACTTATCTGATCTAGAGATTCTTATTACATGTGTACCCCCACCCTTATTGAACCCAGAGACCTGTATACATTGCTTGGCAATGTACCATGGAGCTATATCCTCAGCCCCAACTTTTCTCTCCATGTCCCCTCTTCCAGTCAGCTTTCTCATTGCTATTCACTTTAAATATTGATACCAGAGGAAATGAAGAGAGGCAAAGTTACTAAAAATTAATTTCTCCTCGTTGATACCTTCTTTGCAGTCATTTGGTGGACTGCACATGGTCTATTCCGATATTTGGAAATGTTTGCATTGTTTCCCAACAGATATTCCCTAAATATCTGTGGTGTCAAATTCATGGTGGTGACATCAATGTTGGCTTCAGTTTTCATCCAAAGTCACAGGCTGTCATCATTTTATAACATCTAGGTGATGCCCTAGGGAATCTATAAATAGGGAACACATCAGCATTTGCTAGGTTAGGTTCAGAAATAGTTCTGAGTTCTCAGAACTTGATATACTCAGTATATTTGAGCAGTTATGTTGTGTTATTAGACTAGAATCTCCATGGGATATTAATTCATTTTTATTTTTTCACTTTTTTCTGTAATATTTAGAACTTTTCCTGGATATACTGAACACTTGATACATTTTTTTTCTATATGTGAGACAGAATCTTTTCTACTTCCTAAGTGTTGGGACTACAAGTGTGAGTCATCACATTTCTTAAAAAAATTAAAAATGTCTGTGTATCTTGCTTGTGCATACTTGGCTTCCCTTACCACTATCTAGTTAGAATGTGTTTGGTTTTCTTTTCTACAGAAAAAATAACATTAAAAAATTCTTGATTTCTGGGGGGAAGAGGGTGGAAGGGCGGGATAGGAAGGGGGAATAGGGAGGGGTTTGTGACTGAGATGTAACTTGAAGAAAAAAAATAAAGTATTTATGAAAAAAATACGTTGAAGTATATAACATACTAAAGTATTTTAATCCAGTTATATACTTCATAGTTTTGTAAGCAAATCCACTTGCCTTGTGTAGTTAAAAATTAAATATCTAAGGAAATGAAAATACTCAGAAAAAAAATTCTTGATTTCAGAGATTATCAAACGATGTCTTTTTTTTTTTTAAGATGTCTTACTAAACTGAGGAGAAAGCTGTCAGTAAAAAGCTCATCTTGCAAGCATGACGACCTGAGTTTGATCCTTAGAACCCGTGTCAAAAATGCTAGACACGATGGTCTGCTTGTCACTCTGTTGAAATGAAGGCAGGCAAGTTAGTGAGCCTTGCTGGCCAGGAAGCTTAGCCTACCTGGCAAGCTTCAAGCCAGTAAGTACCCCCAAACCTTATTGTACAGTACCCGAGGAACAGCATCTGAAGTGTTTCTCCACCCTCCCCGATATGTGAGCATACACACGTGCTGACTCACATACTCATGCGTGTGCATGCACACACACACACACACACACACACACACACACACACACACACACTCACTCACACAGAGTGACTTACTTTTCTCAACCGTGATTTGACACTTCAAGAAACATGAGGTTTTCATCATATCTAGAGCCCAAGGGAAATCTGATTTCATACCTTCAATATGCCTGGTATTTGACTTAGGTTTGCCATTAATTCATTCTTTCTATAAATGTTTGTGGAGATATATTTTATGTCAAGCATTAATTTGACTAATTAAACTTTCCAGTAAATTTTTCCCATTAATCTGTGAGTTCTATTGAAATGATTTGACACTGCACTGGTACATACAACTGTTGAATGCTGCAAACAAACAAACAAATAAATATGTAAAAGCAGTGAAGGTGTTTCTGAGAGCAGTAAGTCAACAGAGGTGACCTCTGGAGGAAATAAGAGCTGCACCTCAGGAGTGAAGGGTGACCTGTGGTTCTCCAGCTGGAGGACAGCAGAACAAAGTGTCCTTGATAAAGAAAGGACTGAATGAAAGGTCCCAAGCATATGAAAAACTTAGTATAGTTTAGTTTTGAAAGATAACTGTGAGGCAATGGACTTTGATAACAAAAAGCTAGAGAGACTGGTGAGACACAAGTTCATGGATCAGAGTTTGAACTTGGAAAGAACTAAGTATTCCTTTGTAAAGGAAAGGACAGGGTCAGTATGGTCTGGAGAATTTGCACGAGCATGCTGGCTTCAATGAGAAAGGACTAGGAACAGGGTTTAGGAACCTACTGAACTTTATGTAAACAGCTGTGGTGAGCTGGGGCTACTGTGGCATCCATCAAGCAACAGGGGGGTTAAGAAATGGAATTCCAGAACATATGGAATAGTTGACTTTGGAAAATAAATGGAAAGGTGGAGCCAAGAATCACTTTTGTATTTTGGTTAATGTGATTGGGTGCAATAGAGGGCATATATATCGAGCCGGGAAGCACTCATCTGGGTGAGCTGAAGTGTAGGCACCCACTTGCTTTGTGTGATCACAGAACTTGTGAACCTTAATATCTGTTTATTGAAATCTTCAGGATTTGAATCTAAGGGGTTTGTAGATCATCTTCCCAGGGCACTTCTTCACAAAAAGCACAGAAGCACGGTTATTCCATCCCTGTCTATTTCTAGAAGGAAGTAGCTAGATCTTACCTAGTACAGATCCTTATTGATGTCTCCCCATATTCCCACAACAATCTGCTTCCTGTCCCAATGATGACTGAAAGATCTATAAATATTGAAATTTATTAGAACTAACACTGAGCTCAGAGAAGAAGAGCAAACATGTTATATGAGAAAATTCTTTCACGGAAATGTGCAGGACAAGATTAAGAAATAGCCAAGAGATGTTGTTGGGTCTTGAAATTCCCAGGAAATATAGAGTTGGATGATAATAGAACTCCTGCTATGGCAGGGCAGAGCTTCATGCAAGTTGAAAATATGGGGGCACAGACACTTGAAATCCCAAAGGGTAATGCCTTCTTTAAAGATATGTAGGTAGCAGATGTCAGGATAAGTGCAGAGAAAATAGCTCCCATTTCCTGGGCAGAAAGAGAGGGAGGAAGAAGAGATGTTGGGTGGTATTTTGCTTTACCTTCTGTCCACCATACTCAGTATGGTTGAGTTCAGCACATGTTTCTTTTGTCTTTCTTGGATACAGAATATCTTATACACTACACTAGACAAAAGGCATTAGCATTAGGAGCAGCACTAGCTCTACTGCATTCTTTCACCGAATAAAGGTTTTCTCTCTGTTCCTCCCTCCTCCCTAATTAGATCTGTGCTAACAGGACTTACTTAACGTCTATCTTAGGTAATTTTACAAAGACAGAGTTAGTTAAGTGATCTGGTGGATACAGTCTTCTGGTATACACTGAACCAGAACTTTCTGGAAATTATGTGTCATTGGTTCCCCAGAGCCACATGAATAATCCTGTTTCTTCTACTGTATCTCTACATTAAACAGCATGAGATATCGCTTTCAAGTCTTGTTTTGTCCATACAAAACATTTTTAAATATTACAAGCATTATTTGTTTTTCAGGCATCTCATAAATTCTGTCACACTCATCTGCGTATTTTAAGATTTGGCTGTCCTCCTAAAATAAATGTCTGTGAATTAAATGCCTCAGTTCAAGTATGATTTCACAAGCTCAAAGTTCCATAAGGCTCCCTATTATCCATGGTAACTTTGTAGTAGCTAAAACCAGTTCCATAAAGTTCTTGAAAGTGTGTTTTTATATTCTGGAATAAACAGTTTCTTAGAAAAAAATAACATATAAAATTTTCTTTGGAATAAAACACTATTCCAAAAACCGGTAAAGTGAGAAATACACAGTAATAGGAGTAATAATACTGAATTAGCTCTAGCAACTGGTAATTTTGTTTTATGTGTTTCCAATAGGTTAGCTAGAAGATATTAGTTCTATATAAAAATGAAATGTTAATTATTATAATTTTGAGAGTGGAGTAGAATGGCAGAGATAGAATGTGCAAGTAACTGTGTACGGAGGTAGAGTGGAGATTGAGTTTCTGAGTCAATGAGAAGACTGGGGAGGTTGGCTAGGTTGTGGGAAGATTAATGAAAGTACAGACAGTAAATGCAAGATGAAGAGCTCTAGGAAATAATCAGTAGTAATTTGTAGGTGCTTCTCTGTGTTGAGAAGAAATTCACCAGGAATGCTTTGACACAGCTCTTTGTCTAGGGTTACTACAGGGAGTAGACAGTACAAGACATGCCATTTCTGCTCATCTGATGACAGGTGAGTGTCCATGACCAATAAGGATAAGAATGTAGCAAGCATATTAATACTCCTTGTGCTCTAACACCCTCACATATCAGATGGGGGGAGAGTTTAATGTCTGAGTCCCATGCCTCTTAGACAGGAGTGTTAATGATTTATTATGACATTTCATTTTCTTCTTTCTTCGTATGGGAAATGGAGAAACAACATTGAGGCATTTTTTTCCCCAAACAGTTCTAGATGACTCCAGCAGCAGAATCTTACATACACCCTCCTTTGTACGGAACTCCATTTCCAGCCGTGCCGAGCCCTGCAAGTTCCTAGCAGATCTGGCTTTGCTGGCAATATTTCTAAATGTGGTCAGTGATCATGGGCTATGCTTTGTATAGAAAAGCATTAGATTTGGCATCTGGCAAAAGTTAGTTCTGCCAGGAAAAGAATTTGCCCAGCTGTACCAGCATGAACCTATTCATCATTTTCTCACCATGTCTCTGGGGCAGCTTTCATAAGGGAGAGAAACTCTATGCCAAAAGAAGGAAAGAATGCAAGGCATCTTCTTGTACCTTTGCAGGTTTGTCTTAGAGATCATCTCAAAGGCTTGGTTGGCCTTCATAAAATCACAATGCTTAATCTCATTAGGGTTATCAACCCCATTATTCATTATGAGCCCTTGAATCAAGGCAGTGGGAACCAGGGTTTCTATTTAATACCAAGAGAAATGGTGGAAGTCAGCCATTGATACTAACACAATGATGGGAAAAACAGTCCAGAGGTGCTGCTCACACAGCTTACTTCCAGCATCTTAAGATTCAATAGAAAGGACTCCTCCAACAACACTGCTCCACACGACTGCCTCATGATTGTTCTCAGGCATTCCTGAAGCTCTAACTGCAAACTGCACAATAAAAAGGCTCTATAAATACAGACCAACAATGCACACAAATACATTTTTCCTTTAAAAAACAAAAGCACACAGTCTTAGCTATGACTCATATAATGTCACTTAAGCAATTTCTTTGCTAAATATTCACATTTAAAAGGTTAAGTCTAAACAAATGAATTATTCTTTGGCATTAGAAAATATTGGCAGTTAACTGAGAAAAGCCTGTGAATATTACCCCTTGAGTAACCACTGCCTGTGTGATAGATGATCTTTATGGAAGATTTGTTTTGCTCACCATGTGTTCTGACCCATTTGTAAAGGCATTTGGGGAGAATAGAATTTTCTTCCATAAACCATAGAAGGTTCTAAATATTTCTGTTATGTATTTGTCTGTTATTTTTTTTATTTTACTACTAGCAATTCTGAATAAGTTAAAAATCAGTTTAAATGATAGGAAGTCACCACTACATCCTCTCCCTCTGCTGACTGTGCCAAATGCACAAACAGATAAAACTCAAAACACATAAAATATGGGTCAGCCACTGAAGAAAGATTTCAAACTAGTTTAGAAAAACATTTTTCCTTCCTGTTTTACTCAGATAGGAACAAGAGCTAATCCATATTATGAAAAAAAAGAAACTTTTCTACATTGTTACCCTAAGACTATAACACTCTATCATTCTACAGTGGAAAACAAATATCAAATTAATAATATTTTGCTCAATAATTTAATGCTAAAATATTTAATAATTACATTTTAGTTTAACAGTCTGAATTTTAAATTACTTTAATACTATTGATGAAATTGGATAAGAAAAGATATTGTAAAAGGGATTGGAGAGATAGCTTGGCAGTTAAAAGAGCTTGCTGTTCTTCTAGAGGTCCTGAGTTCAGGTTCAGCTCACAGCTGCCTATAGCTCTGGCTTCAGGGGACCTTCAACTCTTTTGGGCTTCTTGACCATCTATATGTACATTTCATACACATGTACACATAAATAAATAATTTTAAAAGGATATTATTAGTGTTATTTTAAAACCATTTGTGAAAATTCTGAACGTTTTAAGAAAAATTATGCTCACATAAAATTCATTTTCAAGATACTATGTGTTATACTGAATTCCTTAAAATGTATTGGGGTGTAAAAAATTGACTCAAACTAAAATATTGATAGTGACAAATTAAAATACAATGTATATATTATATTTTTCACAAGGCTGCAAATTTTTATATTACTACATGTTGTTAAATTTTTTTATAAAGAAAGTTGGTCTGGTATATTTTAATATATGCTGGAGCAATTGTCATAGCTGAGCCATACAGAATACACTTCTAAGCTGGGTTTTCTTCTATAACTTAGCAAAGACATCAGGTTACATTTGACTTCAATGCCCAAGATGATTATTGAAGCAACACTCTGAGATAATAACTCTATTCTCTCCCATCTGTTCTCAGTGTAACAAACAATATTCACTAGTGAAAGAAAGAGCAATCAGAAGAGAAAGGTTTAACTTTTAAAGTATAGTAAAATGATCAAATGTTTGGAATAGAAACAAATTATAAAAATGTGTCTTAACTGAGAGAGTTTTGTCTCAAGGAGCCATGACTTTGTGTCTGATGACTCTTTCATATACTTGACTTTACTTTTAAAAATTCAACTTTTAATATAGCAAGTTGACAGTGAAAGAATTTATCTTACAAGTTTTTCCACTAGACACTATAAAACTCAACCATAGCATCTTGTAGTTTGGGAATGTATAATTTAAGCTCACAACTTAAAATTGCAAGATTTTATTTCTTAAAAATGGGTTGTATCTACAGGGTGCAAACCAAGTCCATCTGAAACTTCCTTTGTTCTTAGAGGTTTAATTTGATTGGAACTGTATAAATGTCAAGCCTTCAGTGGCATGTCACAGGGAGTAAAAGAAAAAAGGGCAGGAGAAGCAATCTTAAAGAAAGAGAACAAAGCAAGCTTGATCCTTTTATACTTCCTATGTGCCATTTTGCCCAGGAGATGCCACCTTCTCCAGTTCTGAAAGAGCATGTCTACAGAGGAGATTCTGTGAAACCTATCTTAGTGGAAATAGTTGATAGTTGATTAAGTGATTTATTTTGCTTTGGATGGTTAGTGACATTTTAGTGGTGGAGAGAGGGTCTAGATAGGGTTTCTCTGTGTAGCCCTGGTTGTTCAGGACTCTATTTGTAGATCAGGCTGGCCTCAAAGTCACAGAGATTCACCTGCCTCTGCCTCCTGAGTGCTGAGATTAAAGGTGTGCACCACCACGCCCAACAGGTTACTGACCTTTCAACCCTCCTTTCTCCTCTGAATAAATAAAGACCATCTTTCTATAAATTCAATAGGATTAGTTTTGTGAACAATGAGTAGGTGTTTTGAAAGTGGTATTGTAATAACACTTACCTGTTTGAAAAGCAAAATTGACAAACATTTTGTAGAGCTGATCCACACCCTCATGATTCTTGCTTAGACATAATCTGAAGACTTTTCTTTTGGTTCTAGATATAATTCCTACAATACAAAATTATTCTTTACTGTTTACATTTTACAGTGGTTTATTTTAATATCCCTCTAATGGAGGCTGAGGATGCTGTGGCTCTGTGGTAGAATGTTTTCCTTGCATGGGTAAGGTTCTGGTTCCTTACCTTATTTTTAACACACACACACACACACACACACACACACACACCAAAACAACAAAATCCCCAGTCAACTATGAACTTTCATTGAACAATTCTATCTTTACAACTCTGCAAAGTTGAGGCGTTATGGAGTACTCTATTTATGAAGATATATGGAACATAATGTGTTTTATTTTCTTAAGGACAGTGGCTTAAAATCATTGTTTTAAACAGCAGGGGCAAACGAGTCCTCAACTAGGGAGTTCTACATAATCCATGCATGTGCTTGGAAATAGCACATTTCCACAATGAAATCAGAAGCAGCTGCTGAGAAAAATGGCTTTTCAAAAGGAGTCACTGCAACAACAATCTTACTGTTTCAGGTCAGTTCTGATCACTGTGTGTGTGCAATGACAATTCTACATTTGTACACATATATTCATTTGGGAAATAAAACTGAGAAGACTTAAACTATATACCACCAATAATATGAAGATGTGTTCTAGTCTTGCAGACAGTGTGTGTTGCTTGGTAGTAAGAAACAGTGTCCCATTAGTAGAATTGCAGAAAAAAAATCCCATGTGTTTTTAAAGGTTTTGTTAATTGACACATATTAGTTGTACAACTTTTGGGGGGTGGTCATTTTGTGATTTTAAAAATAAATCAGGAATCTTTGGCAGAGATCCCCTAATCACTGACTGCCCACCCCCATTTAATTTCACAAATGGCCTTTATCTAGATGTAGGATAAGGAAAAGAGTTCTTAAAGATTCTTGGGAATACATACAAATCTCATTAGTGTCCAGTAAGCTGTTCAGCATCCTCAAATTTAACAATGATGCAGAAGTGAGTTCCCTGTTGCTCAGAATGTCTACGCTAGATGTGTGAAATTGAAAAAGGAAGTGATGAAAGGTCTACAACAAAAATGCTCACAAGGAAGGAGTTGTTCTCAAATCAAGTTATAAAGAGAATAACTGACTAGTTCCCATTTAATTTGACTTTACCACTGATACATTCTCATAGCAAGAATGGCCCCAACCCTGGCCATAGTGCAAAAAGTGGGATACTGCTTATATTAACACTGGATTTAGGAATTTAAAAACATCCTAATAACCTTTCTTTTTGGCAAAAAATAGACAGAATGTTTTTCAAATAATTGAACATCTTAGATTAAGTGATATATTCTTAAAAGTAACTTTACACTATAATTTTCAGGTTATTTAAATTGACTTATATTTGACCCATACTGAATCGATCCTGCAGTTAATTAGAAAAGTTACTGTTTATTTTTTAACTTTAAGAAAAATTAGCTTTCTATTTCACAAAGCTCAGTGAAATTTTCCAAATTTGTAAATCAACCTGTCTATTCAAACGCGAAGGCAGAAACAACACACGCTGAAGTTTTTTAGATAACGAGAAACCTAAAGTCTTTTATAGTATTAAATGTTAATGCAGATGAGGTGGAAATTATTTCTAGTGAGAGTTAAGACAAACTTCCTTTATGTAATCAACAGTTATCATTTTAAAATGTACATACAATGATGACAGAAAAAATCATAAATGAACCATGATTATCATCTTAGTAATGAAAGTTACTTAAAATGAAAATTTCTTATCTGTATTTTTAAGAATATGAAACTATGTTGCTTACAATATTGTAAAATAGCATTTTCTGTAACCATCCCTCATTTCTTCATTTCTGTGACTTCTAACTGAATTTTATTAGTTAAAATTCATTTCCTTGATTGTCCAGCAGATACTAGTTTCTGTACTATACTCTGGATGCACAGAGTAAAAACAAAATGTCCTCTTTCCCATTAAATATATCACTTTTCTCTTAGGTCAAGATTTTAACAGTTTGATGATTTTCTGTCAGCATATGAGTCTGAAAGAGAATTTTTAGTAGTATATTTTATTAATATTGTTTCATTTCCTCACAAACAAAAAACATGGTGTGTGTACCTGCATATGTCTGTGTGGGCCTACACCTGTGTTGCAGATGTCTGAGAGTTCAGAGGGGGAATCACATCCCCTGAAGCTGGAATTACAGACTGAGCTGTCAGAGTGTGTGCTGGGAACTGAACTCAGGCCCTCTGCAACAATAGCAGAGCTCTGATCTCTAAAGTGGTCTCTCAAGCCTTATGTACCTTCTCATTTTCAATTTCAATTTATTTCCTTTGAGAAATTCACACTTGAATACTGGACAGACTTCTTTTTTTTTTTTTTTTTCCTAATGGCCATCTCAGCATGTGGCAAGAGAGCTTATTTTCTGTGAAGGTAAGAGATAACTAAGACTTAAAGCATGAATACATTGCCTGTACTAAAAAAGGCTATTAAAAGGAAGTTGCGTTTTCCTCAGATTTGCTTAACTCCAAATGGTATAGGTTTTTGTTCTTTTTTTTATTTTTTTCCTTTATTTTTTATTTCTTCAAGTTACATCTCAATTGCAGTCCCCTCCCTATTCCCCCTCCAGTCCCACCCTCCCACCCTCAACCCCCTATCCTCTTCCCTTTTTTTTTTTCTTTTAAGTTTAAGGTATATCTTATTTCCCCCTACAGTTTCTCCTTTCATGGACAGACTTCTTAACTGACGTTGAGAAGTAATTCTCAACACCACCTTCCTCTAACTTGGATCTATGTTGTGTACGTATATTGCAAATTAGTAGTATTCAAGAGAGAACTTTTAAAACATACCTCTAAAATTGTGATTTTCTTCCTTTTTTCTTGTAATTATCAAAGAGTCTGTTTTATGGGAATTTTCATTTGTTTGTTTTAATTTGGTATTATTACAATACCCCTAAAGTACCTCTGTATGGATGATTCAAATCAGGTTTTTCCCAAAGTTATCATTCTTAGCCATGTCAAACTGTGCCTATCTCTGTGAGTTGCAGTCCAGGGGTAAAAGCCACCACGTGCTGGACTTCGTGCACAGTGAACTGCAGGGATGGGGTCTGACCTCGACTCGCCTGAGCATGTTAGGGTTCTATTCTGGTGGCAGCTTCCACTCCTTCTGCAATAGATGAGCTAACTTACATCTGAGACACCAGAGTCCCTTCCTCCCCCACCTGTCTGTGGAGAACAGGCTTCTGGTGACATTTTCAGACTCTCTCTTCAGTTGCTGACAAAGAGTGGCATGAAAGAGACTTTCCTTCAGGTTTCTCTCCTTCACCTTACTGCCATCTCCTGGAAGCAGTGATTCTGTGTTCTCCCCTTTGAGGCCTCTTTCAAGGCTCTGAGACAGGGCAGGCTGTGATGACCTGGAGATACCCAGGACCAGGCACAGAAACAGAGAGGTTGCCATCCCGTGCAAAGTTCGTTAAGTGTCCCGCTCTGATTTGCCAGGATCAGAAAATGGTTTTGAGCTATTTGTATGCCAATTTTAACCTATCTTTGGCTTAACTCTAGAAAAATAAATATATAAAATTATATCTTAGCCGGGCGGTGGTGGCGCACGCCTTTAATCCCAGCACTTGGGAGGCAGAGGCAGGCGGATCTTTGTGAGTTCGAGGCCAGCCTGGTCTACAAAGCGAGTCCAGGACAGCCAGAGATATTCAGAGAAACCCTGTCCCGAAAAACCAAAAAAAAAAAAATTATATCTTAACAGTTTCAAAAGTCTGAAATCAGCAAAGGAACAGACCCTATCTTGAGCAAGTATTAACTTTCTCTTCCAAAAGCACAGAAAGCATGAGAAATGTTGATTTTCTTTAGAACTTTGAAAACACTGGTGGATAATTGACAACACCTTAAGCCTAAGCTCAGCTCTCTGCCGTGAGCAGTGTTTGAACTCTGGGTTTTAGGTTACTATTGACAAGAGGGCAAGGAGATACTGAATTAGAAATAAATCACCACTTTCAACTGAAAGGGGACTTCCTGTTGGTCAGTAGACGGTTCTGGAACATTCTGAGGAAGGCCGTCATATTCCAGTGTCTGCCCATCATGGACTCAGTGAGAGCTGGGAGAGCTGAGAGTGAAAAGCTGATTTATGTTTGTTCTTTGTTTCCTCGCACTGCAGAAATGCCCTCTCCATTCCCACCTACCTGCTTTTGCCCCATGGTAGGACCTAAGGAATCATCCAGATCGTTCTGATGATAACACTTAGTAATAGAAATACTTTCTTACCCTAGGTGTTACTCAGTTGAATTGGTGTCTTGTCTTTACCGAGGAGTGTTGCTAGGATATAACAATAATCACCTTTAAAAGTTATCTAATTATATTCTCACAGCTGAGGGGAAGTGTGAAGTGGGCTACATGAATCCCTTCGTATGCACACTGCTCATCATTCCTCATCAATAGCACATGTACACACGCATTGGCCCACAAATGTGTCTGATTATTGGCCCATCAACTGCACTCATACCAAATAAAGTAGTTTAACTTTATTATTTACATGACTCTTAAAATATGCAGGCCATTGACCACACAAATAAACATGTGCCTTTGAGTCCGTATAAAGCCTAGTGTTTATGAACAGGGATCTTTGTGTTTTTAACAATATCTGGCACATTGAAGGAAAACTCTTTGCTAAAGCATGGAGCCAGGGTAATTGTGTGCTTTGTGATCTGTGCTGGGCAGGAACTCCAACTTCTACTCTTCAGGCAGACAAGCGCACAAAAATCTGTTACTGAAGTTTGACATTTTCTTTGTACGATTAGGTCAGTTGGTAAATCTCCACCTCACAGTTGTTAGAAGCCCAGATTTCCTGTTACAAAGCAATGTGGTTCTGATTACAGCGTTACTGAAATCCAGGCCTAATACCTGTGCTCTCTACGCACATCAACTCTCGTTTCCCTTGTTAACACACAGTGTTGCCTGCCTCCTTTACCTGCAGTGTCTGGGTAGATCGACAGGCCTGTGAATTGTGGTGAAGGAAAGGGATCATTAACTGAAGTACAGTGTTCTTAAGGTGGGAAAATTCAGGATGTGCAGAACTGAGAAAAGTGCTTTTCTAAAGTCAGGCTGTGACTTACCTGTTTCAGGCTTGAAATTTGTCACCAGCAGGTTTAGCTGGAAAGACAATATGATGAACAGAGCAGAAGAGAACTCCACACAGCACCGAAAAAAATCTCCATGTTGCCTAATATCCCAGGACGGATAGCCCTAGATAGACCATCTTTCCTCAGCATGCTTACGATACAGCTTCCTAACTCCTCTCTCCAGCTCCAGCATTCTCCCCTGATTATTTATCCACAGAAAAGCTTTCCCTTACTGGTGACTGGTCCTTAGCTCTGATTCTAGCTCCTGCTAGAATCCTCAAGTGCTGTTCATCACACCCTGATCAGCTCCTTCTCCAGCATCAAAATCCTGACATGATCTAAGCTGTGCCAATTTGACTCAAATCATTCCTGTTTCATATCACGTTGTATGCAGCAAGGCTCCCTCTTGGAGCAGTCTGGAACATTTTGAGATGGCTTTTACCTCATTGTGAAGTATTTGTTACATGTCTCATTACATTAGCTACTTCTCACTTTTCTTTTGAGTTCCAGCTGGTCCATTGTGTCATCTACTCAAAACACCCTTCCTGGACCACCATACTTAAAGAAATCCTTTAGAATTTTCTACTACCCTGCTTCATTTTTGTTCTTCACAGTGTTTCTGATTTCTGGCATTCCCTGGTACCTTCATCAGATTATTTTTATTTTTGTATTTCTATATAAGATTATGTGCTTCCCAAGACAAGAATTTTGTAAGCCATAGCTTTCAGGAAATAGCCACCCAAGAGGTAGATTAGAAACCAAACCATTGAGTTTATTTAAGTTTTTCTAGTAGTCATAAAGGGTCTGTGAATGTTTCCAGTGTTCTCCATTGATCACAGCTAACTCGGGGGTTGGTTATTTTCATTCACTTATTTTTATAACTGCCTTCATTACTGTCATAGCTTTGGATTTATTTGATTTATCTTATGGCATAGAAGGAGAACTTAAATATGTTATGTGTTTCAACATTTAATCAATGTTGAAAAAAATAGTCATTTGGTATTTTATTTTCAATACACTGCAAGTCACATACTTACATAATTAGTAACTCTTCTAAAAGAGAAAGGCCAGATTTCTTAACATAAAGAGAGAAGAGTTAGTGAGGAAACTACCCCCTTTTCAATGTCAGCAAGCTGTGTTTCCATGGTGTTTGAGTAGGAGAACATTCAAACAAAGAGACTGAAACAATCCTGGGTATTTTTCTAGAAGCCACTTCCATGGCAGCTCTCACAGAATAGCTTTAAGGACGTGTTCGTAGACTCCGTTTGCAAGACAGAGTTAGTGCTTGGTGCCTAGTGCACATTTCTGTCATCCTACCCAACCCTTCCCTCCTCCTCTCTGGCATCTTTACCCTTCTGTTTATTGGCTGTTTGGATGTGCTTGCCCCTTTCAGATTTACTAGGGCCTCCCTCCCTACCTACCCCTAACCCTATCCCTCCGTGTCTTCCTCTGTCCCTTTCTTTCTTCATTTCTTCTAATTAATTTATTGGTTGGCAATTTCATACATGTGTGTGATAGATCTGGTCACACTCGTTTGCCAGCCTCTCATTCTCCTTCCACTCTTCTCTTCCCATTAAGTCTCCATCCTAGTTTCAGGGCTTTCTGTTTTGCTTTGTGGCGTTTAACTGTGTTTAACTAGGACAGTCAGTGCAGACCTTGATATGAAACTTACAACAAGAGCATGGCTAACTCACCGTCAGTGCATCACTGAAGACAATGACTTCCTGTGCTCCAGCAGTCCTCCATGTCAAATAGCTTCCCTGGATATATATGTGTTTGTATGTGTGGATATATATGTTATGTGCAGGTTCATGCAGGGGCAACAGGGAAAACTCTAATGTCTTTCCTCAGGAGTTATCAACCACATTTTTAGGAAAGTAGGTCTATTACCTGCCTGGAAGCTGACAAGGAGGTGAGACTGGCTGGTCCTTAAGCTCCAGGGACCCACCTGTCTCTGCTTCCCTACAGGTGCGTAAACTGGTATACTTAACGGTGTTTGGCTTTTCTTCTGGGGTAGCTTCTGAAGATCAAACTCAGATTCTTATGCTTGCAAGTTAAGATCTTTTCCTCATGGGCCCTTTCCAGCCTTTCCTTTTGGGGTTTCTGGGAGTTCAAATTTATTTCTAGTTTTTCATCATATTGTATAAAAGAATAAAAATGTATGAGGAACTAAAGCAGTGAAATTCAGGAAACAGAAAAGAAGAAATATGGGCAGGGAACATGGTAAGAATCAGGAGAGCCCCAGAAATTCAAAAATAAATAAACAAAACTTTTTCTGAAAGAAAACAAAGGCCACTGTAAGCAGTAACTGCATTTATTAGCTAGAAGGAGGATTGAAGATGGCGTATGCATTTACTTGAGTTGACAGCACTGCTGCTCTCTGTCCTGTCTCCAAGGCATTCCACAAGCTCCACAATGAGACCATGAATGCCATAGCTACCAAATAAAATTTAATTGGCAGCTAAAAACTACATTGTCAGTTGTGATGGAAAAAACAGGGGCATTTATTTCCTTGCCTGGTGTCATGTCTCCATGACACTGTTTCTTTTTCTTGAGACAGATCAAATTCCTTGCTAAAAGGGGGTAAATAAGAAAGTCAGTGAGAACACAAGCTCTCATCCACAGACTGGAAACCAGAAAACACAAGACAATGGACAAGAACTTCAACTTATTCACTTCTTCTGTGGGAAGCAGAGGAGAAGGCTCTGACCTGGCGTTTGGTCTACCCTGCCTTGAAGACACCATTTCATTCTGAATCTCACTCCCCTAAATTATAAGCAGAAAGAAAATCATAGTTTTTTTTCCAGTCTGGGAGGGTTCCCTAATAGAAAGAAATGGACCACCATATATGATTAATTGGAGGGAAGTGTATCTCCCAAGGAAATATGAAATTCCTGTAGCTTTAGAGCCCACTCATGGGATACTCTCCAGCTTCACGTAAGTCATGATAGACAAAGGATTGTGCTTACTATCATTAGTTTAGCATCATAAATTAGAGGTAATAATATGTATTTTGCAGTGTTCATTTAAATCTGGTGTATTAGTGGCTTCATAGAAAATATGTGATAATTCACAATTTTAAAAATAGAATTAATTCAAACATGGTCAAAATAATAATTACTCATGTCTTACATTGAGATGCATAATCTTTTCAAAATATGAACTAATTATTCCTTCTTTAAATTCAGACTCATCTTTAAGGAAGCTATTCTCAGCCAGACAGAGGGTACATTAAGTAAATTCTTTCAAAATGTATTTTATCATATTAGCTACAGGTTAAATATAATAGGACTGAAAATCAATGAGCACACAGTCACTTAAAACATCTAGAAGAAAATTATATTAGTTAAATCCCAGGCTTATTCATAAGTAAAATAGTAAGGAGGAGCTTGTTTCTTTTGAAAAGCGAAAGTTTTTTATGAAAATCTGTTTGAACTGATTTAAAAAATAACCTATATGTATAAGTTGACTGTAGATATCATCCATAGCTACTCTGGAAATTTTCAATGCATATTTTTCTTTCATATTACTAAGAAATCATAAATTACATGTTCTTTATTTTATTAATATGTTTTTACTGTCACTTGGTAAGTAAGATCACATTTTATCCTTTTTCCTGGATTTATCAAATTAACTATTAAGATTCTCTGAGAATTTTCTAGAACATAGGAATAGATTTTTGTGTTTTTTTTTATTGAATTTGAAAGTAACATACTAATTGTTTTAAAACCAAAGCAAGCAAGAAAACAAAAAGCTCAACTTTTATTAGAAGCTGCAAAAAGTGGAAAGAAATTGTTTTTAAGAATCACATCCAGGGGTAATCACTACATTGAGAATAACATACAGACATTTTCCTATGCAGCCAACCACAGTTTCTTCCTATGTTGAATCACTTAGGATGTTTTCAAAGTCACTGTGAGTTAAAATTCATCCCATATTTTCAGTGTCAGCACATACATGTTTATAATATTTTCAGTGCCTTTCATCAAAATCCTACTGTATCACTACACCTTTATTTCCATGATGTCTTTTTCTCTTTGAGACATAGTTTTCATTTTCCAATTCTCTTTTACTATTGATCTTCTACACTTTGTTTGTCTGATTGTTTTCATAGTGTTAATTCATAGAGAGAAAATGACTGAGTTCAGGTAAATTCACATTTTAAAGCTTGTTGCTCTGCATTATTTTTCTAACTGTCCTTCGGAAGGCTGCTGCTTCCCCAGCTGCTGCATGTGTTGTGCACTATCTTTCTGTTAATACAAAGAATGGTGCTTGTTTTCAGTCTGTGCTTAACTGCTCACACAAAACTTGCCATCTTAATTTCCATTTTGCTGTTTAATGTTTAAGCATGAATGATTTTCACAAGCATATTGACTGTGATTCTAGTTTAGGTGAGCTTGGAGTAATTTTATTTATTTATTTTTACTAATTGTTAATCTTTTCTTGAACAGCAACATCTCATACATTAAGGCTATTGCTGGTAATTTATGAATACATATTTTTTTAATTCACTTTTAAAATTCATGATGTCCAGATATTAGTTCAAACATGCCAAAGTTAGTGTGAGCAAAGAGGGTAGAGAACACAGAGAATTAGGGAAAAGGCTTAAGAAATATCCACAGTATTCTCATTTGCCACTTCATACAATAGCTAAACTACAGGAAAAGAAGAGTAGAATTAGAACTTTAAAATGTTCCTGGTTACTAACATTCTTAAATACTGGCCATGCTGTAAGAGATGCCCAACTCTCCCTTGTAGGTCTGTATAATGTGCCACATACCTTTCTGTCTTGCATAATCCACAGGGACGGGCCAGTAACTTCTCAAGACACCCCTGCGCTCTAAATGAGAATATTTTTCCATTTTCACACATGGACTTGGGTTTCCTGGGAGTTCTAATTCAAGGTTCTTTCCTGGTAATTTACTGATGGTGCCAACATTACTCTTCTTGAGTAAATATCCATAAAGGGGAAGAATGGAGTCCTAGGCTGCCTCTCTAGGTCTATGAACAAATCAGTCAACCTGGCTTTCAAATTTTCCTAATAACAAAAAGCCTGCATCAGTGTAACTGTGAGTCATGGACTGAGCTTTAATTTCTTACTGCTCTCTTGTGGCCATTCAAATGAACTGTCCAAAGACTTAAAAAATCCTATATTATTAATAGAAAAATTATTTTCCAGACAGTCATCATTTTGTAACAGAAAAAAACACATTTTTTTGACATTGGAACATCAAAGCCAGAAAACAATTTATTTTCTTCTTAGGCATGGTGATAGGATCACAAAATTTAAAAGTAAAGACTGACTCTTTTTCTTTCTTTCTTTCTTTCTTTCTTTCTTTCTTTCTTTCTTTCTTT
>CAJQZJ010033087.1:2163172-2178576 GCA_907164525.1 Lophiomys imhausi | reverse complement strand
TTTCTTTCTTTCTTTCTTTCTTTCTTTCTTTCTTTCTTTCTTTCTTTCTTTCTTCCTTTCTTCCTGTCCAATTTCTTTTCTCTTTCATTTTTGTGAGGTCAACCACATAGTTATTCCTCTATGAAGTCATCAAAAGAGTGAAGATTGAAATATTTCTGGCCATTCTAAAGATAAAATAATGCAATTCCCAGCTTGTTCGCTTGCTGTGGTTTTGGGAGTATCTGTAGTCTGGGTTTAGTCATCGTAATTTGAAACAGTCATTCCTTTAGGAAAGTAAGCATTCAAATACAGACTCTATATTAGAATGAAAATGCAGCACAGTTAATAAACGTCACCCTGTCACATTTGTGGGTACAGAGGACCCAGACGCTGCAGTATAAGAAATCCTAAGGGGAGAGAATATGCTGGAGTTCTTTCTTCCTACAGTTGTGTCAGTCAAGTGATGTATTCTCTAACAAGTCTCTAATTCATTTGACTTCAATTTCTGTGGCCATGTCTAATCAAGCATACTAGGGTTTCATCACAATTTTCAGGAACTCCATTGTAATTATCTTGGACACGTCACATAGAGAACTCTTCAACGAGACGAGGCTCATGCTGTTGCAGGCTTTATTCTATAGCCTCAGAGCTGGACTCAAGATTTCGGGGGTTAAGTTCGTTCATTCAATGGCTATAAAAACATTTATATGTAAAATCCTGGCCACTGAGTTGCAGCATTGTCTCCTGAATGTATTTTCTCACAGAATTTGTAGTTTATTATGAGACAGACCTAATCCAAGAATGCCATGAAGAAATATAAAAATATATTCATGTTAAGAATCATAAACAAGAGGGCCAGAAAAACATATCTGGTCATGAAGATCAGACAACACTTTCCTGAGAATGTCATGGCACAGTCAAAAAGCCACAAAGAGCAGTAATTGATGAGGCAATGAGAAGGACCAGCATGTACACAGGCCCTGCACTCAGACAAGTGATCAATTTTCATAAGATAAAACAAAGGCCAATTCGTTCACCAAGAAATCAACAGAGAGCACAGGATAACTTAAAACTGAAACATGTATGTCTCATTAGCACAGCTAAGGAGTTAGTTCATCTTTACCATAAGAGAGGTAAAGAAGACATCAGTGTTCTCTAAGCATAAGTGTCTCCTCATATTTGAAAAGATTGTTCTTCCAGATGCATAGACAATGGAATTAAAGAGGTCACAGTGCTGAGAAGCAAGCCCATTGAAATCTCCTACAATAGTCCACATGGCAGGGAATGGACATTTACAAGTATTGAAGGACATGGCTATAAAGAGAGATGAGATGTTGATGTCTTAGGGCTTGGACATCAGAGCTAATATCACAGAAAGTTTTGTTGGCATTATAGTTTCAATAATTTGTACTTCCTTTGTAGGAATGAAGAGGTGACCAGTTGGGAGAAGAAAGTTGAGTTTAAGAGGTATGCAAGCCACCAGAGTGGACATATAAAGAAGGAAGTTGTACAAGATTTCAAAGACCTGTGATGGAGAGATGTGAATGGAATTGATATTTAAGTTCAGCAGGAGTCACACATATCATTGAAAAGATTGTGATTAAAGGAAAAAAAAATTAGTAGTATGTTAAACAACTAGGGTGCTAACTACTAATCTCTAACAACTGTAGATAGCTATTTTCTCAGGCATTTGGATATATTTACTCATCAAACATTCCCACTTGTTCTGTGATCCATATACTTTCTTCTTTCTGTTAATATTTGCATGTGCATGGATGTGGAGGCATGGGAGGATGTGCATATGAGCGTGACCACTCATGGACATTGGAGACCATGTCAGGAGTCTTCCTCTGTCACTCTTTCTCTTATGTGTCCAGGAAGGGTTCCTCAGTTAAACCCAGGGCTTGATGGCACAGCTAGTCGAACTATACAACGGGCTTAGCAGTTTTCCCCTTAACTCTGTCCCTGGGTGCTGGAAGTTTAGGCAGGCTAGTATCCCCAGTAGCACTGATATGCATGATCTTGGGATGTAAACTGTAATCATAAGGCCTGCTGCTTACAGGACAAGTGATTTCATTGCTGAGCCATCTCCTGTCCCCCACTACTGTCATCCTTATCTTATGGATGAAACAAGATGTCACACCTTGCTTTAGGTCCCACAGGCGGTCAATCAGGAGTGTGAGCTTTCTATTGCTGTTACAGATATCTGAGATAAGGAGCTTAACAAGAGAAATTATTTGTTTTGGCTCATATGTAGGCAGGCTTTAGCCCATGATCAATGTGCATTGGTCTTGCCCCTATAGTCAGGCAGGTGTGCCTGATGGGGCCAAGCTGCTCACCACTTGGCTGTTATGCTGAAAGTGAGGGAGAGCAGAAGAGGCTAGAATCACACCATCTCGTTTAATGCCATGCCCCAAGACTTAAAACAACTCACTAGATCCCACCTCCTACTACTGCCATTCTGGAATCACATCTCTGACACATGACTCTTAGAGGGTACTCAGGTTCCAAACCATAGCATCGCATAATCCAGTTCCACTTCCCTGCTTTGTTTAGCACTATATTGTTCTATTTCCTGAGAATTCAAAGACAAAGAGAATTTTTTTAAAGATTTATTCAAATAGTATTTTCAAACCTTCCAGCAGGCATGGGGCACAGCTTAGTCACAGAATGCTTTCCTAAGACGCTTGTTTTTTTTTTTATTTTTTTAGTTGTTTGAGAGTTTCATACAATGTACTTTGTTCATATTCACCATACCACCACCTCATCCCAGATCCACCCCCTTCCCTACCTATCCAACTTTGTGTCTTTTTTTTTTTTTTTTTTTACCCTTCAAGACTAATTTGTACCACCGCCCAACTATTCTTGGATGTGTGGTCTTACTCTGGAGTGTGGTTGACATACTAGGGTCTACACTCTTAGAAAGAACTTTCTCTCTCCCTCTGCCAGCAGCTAACAATTGCCAATAGCTCTGTGGCTACTCCATACTGAGATTTGTTCTGTCTTGGACTTGCATGGATCTGTGTGTGCTGTAGCAACCACTGCGAACTTATACGTGAAGTTACACTGCTGTGCCCAGAAAATGTTTTCTTATAGTCATCTATAGCCTTAGACCCTTAACATTCTTTGTATCCCATCTTCTGCAATGTTCCCTGAGCCTTAGGGAGAGGAGAACATATTTTTTATTTTAGTGACATGAAAGTCAGTCATGAATTGGGTGGAATGGCAGGGTCCTAGCCATGCTGCTGTGAAAGAACTGCCAACCAATGGGCATTGTCTGAGAATACAGCAAGGCACACATGCTCTGAAAGTCATGACTCTGAGAGATGTTGCCTGAATCAGGCCCACATAGACTTACACCTGAAGGACTCCTGTGAGACAAGGGGAACTGAAGAAAACTCTAAAGTTTAGGTGATCACTCTAGAATTATGAGAAAAAGGCTCAGAAATGCACCTGGCCCTAAATTCATCTTTAGAATAGGGGTGCTGTCAGGAGCTGACATGTCTGGATATCAAAAAATCTATTCTACTCCAAGTAGAAGATGAGCATTGAAGAATCTCCAGTGGGATATGATTGAATTGGCGGTAAGCCTTTCTCTTGGCAAGAAAAACCCCTTGCTTCAACTGTAGACAGACTTCTGTCCAAAAAGGACAAAACTTGGAAGCAGATAAGTCGACAGGCTAGCTCTGCCAAGACAGGGTAGGTAAGTCCTTCATAATTCCTGCTCTACAATCAATGTCTGTCAGAGAAACAGGGCCAAATGGCTGAAGATTGATGCTGTAATGTATGGAGAGAAAATGGGAACTGTCCAGGCAGCCACTGGTATGTCATTTTTTAGTTTTGGAAGCTGCAGGCCCTGCACTTCC
This sequence comes from Lophiomys imhausi, assembly GCA_907164525.1. Taxonomy (NCBI): domain Eukaryota; kingdom Metazoa; phylum Chordata; class Mammalia; order Rodentia; family Muridae; genus Lophiomys; species Lophiomys imhausi. Next base: position 2,174,731 of record CAJQZJ010033087.1, on the reverse strand, counting down.
TATATAATCAGATATATTTATCCCTCTCAGGTCTCTGAGGTGGTTGAAGAATAGATAGCTAGAGTCTCATAGTTAAATTTTGAGTTGTTTAGGAATCAAGAGGGTGTTCTGGATCTAAGAAGATATTTTTAAAATTGTGAGGCAAGTTAGTATGAAAGCTGAGTTAGATATAGAACTTTAAACTCATGGAGATGGTTATATAGTAGAAGGTTAAAGTCAGGTACCAAATACATATGGACTGGACATTGGGAATGTATGCTAAGCCATATAACTCTTATAATTGTGGCCTATTTATTTCTGTTGTTTTGTATTGTATTTACAGTTATAAGAAAAAGAACCATTTTTTGGACTGAAAGGGAAAGCTGTTGGGGGGAAAAAGAAATACCTTAAACTAAAAAGAAAGGAAGAGGATGGGGGGTTGAGGGGGAGGAGGGTGGAAGGGTGGGACTGGAGGGGGCAGTAGAGAGGGGATTGTGATTGAGATGTAACTTGAAGAAATAAAAAATAAATTATTTAAAAAATTCATCTTTAGAATGAGATGAAAGCATAAAATATTAAATTTTGAAGTAAAAACTATTTTACTCACTATCAATCTTATTTTCATAACAAAATCTTCCTTCCTTCTTTCTCTTTGCTCTTTGAGACAGAGTCTCATGTAGTTCAGGCTGGCCTTGAACTTGCTATGTGGGTAAGGATTATCTTGAACTTGCAATCCTCTTGCTCTTACCCCCCAAGAGTTGGAATTGAGGGCATATGCCATCATGCTTAGTTTTATGGAATGCTAAGATCAATCCCAGGGCATTGTGTACTCAGGTGTTCTATATACTGGCAACATTCTCAACTCCATTATAGAAGGACAAAGAAGTATGGTGAGGGTGGAGAAAGTCCTTCAGCTATAGAAAGGGGAAAAATCTATTAGTGTCTTTAGTAAGATTAAGAATAAAAATACCTTATTAGCCACACAATTTTATGCAAATGCTAGATATTAGTCTAACAATATGTTATTGGAAGAGCAGAACAGTGTGCAAGATGAACAGAGACACTGAGCATGGTGGCACCTGGCTGTAGCCGGTCAAAGAAGGCTGATGATGAATTAAAGGCTGGTCTGAGTTGCAAGCTAGACCGTAGTTTCAAAAACAAAATGGGAAAGGAAGAAAGAAAAGAATGAATGTTGACTCATTGATTCAATAGGCCAGAATATGCATACTCACAATATAGATGATTGCTGGTGAATTAATTGGTATTTAGAAAGAGCCAGAAGCAGTAGGATGTGATAACTGTGGTCAGCCAAGGGGCTTCCTGGCCTTTGCCTGAACAGAACATAGGCCAATGCAAAAGGGAACATAAATCTAGCAGTACTGATAGTTCAAGCCTTTTCATAAATATTTGCTGGTTGACTGATTGAACCAGACATACCATAACACTGAACCAAAGGATGTCCACAAGCAATCTTATGAGAGTTGAGAGGGAAAAACCAACAAGCACTACAGCAGCCAGATATATCTTGAGCAGTCACACTGTGTCACCCCTAGGATACGCCCAACTGTTTCAATTAAAGGTTTGTTGTAGTTAAACCTTCCAGGTGGTCAATGGAATGATCTGCAGGACAGGGTAGGACTCACTGGGGAATAAATAATCTGCAATGTTACAGTTTCACACATATTTTTGAGAGAGAATTTGAGAAATATCTGAGATATCTCTCTGATGCTGACTTAGACTTTTCAAATTTTTATGAACAGTGGATATTTCAGACATTATATTATATTGTCCAAATGTTTTCTTTGAGTGTACACAAATTATTATGGTAGCTAATAGACCAATTGACTTTTTAAATAAAGCTTACAAAAGTAACAAAAATAATAATTCAGTGAGTGGACCAAAAGGAGAAAAAACACATTTGTGTTTGAGTCTACAACCTGTCCCTATTCATGTGAAACCAACAAAGCTATAGCTTTCTCCATTAGATCCCTAGAAGAGTAAATCATCAGTTCACACGTTTCTACATCCATGAGCATCAGCAGATATCTCCACATGTCTTCAGATGTCTATAAGCATACAACAAGAGGAATATTGGAAAGGATGAAGGTCAAAGGTGAGTTGTCTGGGGTTGCTGTTGTAAACAGACTAAAAGAGGGTTGTATCTTTTTGTTTTGTTTGTGTAAATATGTTGTCATTATGAGTTCTAGGTTAGATCAATTCATTTCTTATTTTAAAACATTGAGGTGTTTTGAATAGGTATGGCCCCCTTATATTCATGTGTTTGAAAGTTTGACCCACAGGGAATGGCACTATTAGGAGGTGTAGCCTTATTAGAGTAGGTGTGACTTTGTTGGAGGAATTTTGTCACTGTGGAGGTGGGCTTTGAGGTCTTATACATGCTTAAGCTACACCGGGGGGGGGGGGGGGGCTCACAGTCTGCTTCTGCTGCTTGTGGGTCAATATGTAGAACTCTCAGCTCCTTCTTCAGAACCATGCTGCCATGCTTCCTGCCATGACAATAATGGAATAAACCTCTGAAACTGTAAGCCAGCCCCAATTTATTATTTTCCTTCATACAATCTACCTTGGTCATGTTATCTCTTCACAACCATGGAAACCCTCACTAAGGCAGAACTTGGTACCTGGGACTAGGATATTGCTGTGATAGGTCTGACCATGTTTTTGTCTGAAGGAATGTGGATTTTGGGACTTTGGGTTAGGAAAGCAGTTGAATGCTTTGATTGGGACTTAATGGACCATTCTAGTAGAAGCCTGGAAATTGTGGTGCTGAGTGTGATTTGAATTGTGGGGGCCTGCCTCAAGAGGTTTCAGAGGAGATGAATTTTAGTATGTTGTCTAGACATTATTCTTGTGATATTTTGGTAGAAAATGTGACTGCTTTTTGCTTGTCCAAAGAGTCTACCTGAGGCTAAGGTGAAGAGATTTAGATTAATTGCATTGGCAAGGCAAATCTCAAAAGAGCTTAGAATAGTCTCTGTCCTTTGGTTCACTCTCATGAAGAATATTTTGATGAAACAGCAAGCTTAGAAAGGAAAATTACAAAGTGTATATTTCAAGGATTGAAGGGGCACCAGGAAGTGGGAGCCAAATGTTTGTTCAAGGAGATTAAACAGACTAAAGATATTAAATGGAATTAAGGGAATAGTGACCTCAACACAAAATCTCAACCCAGCTAAACTTCCATCTTGTAAAAATGAATTTTTAAAATAAGATATACCTTAAACTTTAAAAAAAAATTAAAAAAGGGAAAAGGATGGGGGGGGTTGAGGGTGGGAGGGTGTGACTGGAGGGGGATTAGGGAGCAGATTGCCATTGAGATGTAACTTGAAGAAATAAAAAATAAAAAATAAAAAATAAAAAAGTAGGTCCAGGTGTGGTGGTACATGCGTTTAATCCCAACACCAAGGAGACAGAATCGTGCAGATCTCTGAGTTCAATGTCAGTATACAGAGCAAGTTCCAGGACAGCTGAGCATAGGCAGTGAAGGAAACCAACAACAGAAACATGGCGAAGATGTAATGGAACAAGAAGTCCATGTTCCAGCCTCAGCAAGTACCAGAAATTGATATCTTCAGTCACATGACTCTGACTTTAGAGCTAAGGACAAAAGAAAGGGATTATGGAATCTCCCTTTGAGAGCAAGGGAGACTAATCTCCCTCTGAGGCCAGGCATGTAGCAGGGGTGTCCCTGAATAAAGGGACATTATGTGAAGCCATGAAAGTGAAGCCTTGATTGCCTTGGAGCCCCCAAGAGCTGTGGATACCTGCTGAGGAAGGCTACTAACAGGGTGTGAAAACAGCCCAAGAGAAAGAACTGGGTTGCATTTAACAAACCTGAAAGGAGTTGGAGATTTGAAGAGCACATTGACATAAGATATGGAGATGCAGAGTTTGGAGATTGCCCAGATGGTTTGCAGTCTTGCTTTGATCCAGTATTTCCTCACTATACCCCCTTCCTTACATTTTGGAATGGTAGTATGTTTCCTGTTTCATTGTATGTTGGAAGTATGTAATCTGTTTTTGATTTTTATTTAATAGGGGATTACAGGTAATAGATTACATGAATCTCAGAAGAGACTTTGAATGTTTTTTTTTAACATTTATTTAACATTAATAAGTTATATCTCAGTCTTACAGCCCTTCCCTCCTCCCTTCCTGGTCCCACCCTTCCATCCTCTTCCCATTTCCCTGTAGTCCTTCTCTTCGTGTGAAAGGGACCCCCACTTATTAACCTCCTTCAGTTCTTTAGACACATGAGAGCTAAGAGCTTCCCTTTATACTGGGATCTGGCATGGCAGCCCAGCTACGGTAAAGTGTCCCTCTAATAGGAAACAGAATCTATGACTGAGATGCCTCCCCCCCCAACTTTTAAGTAGATGCCCTCACAACTTTTAAATATTGTTGAGACTGTCATAGACTATGGGGACTTTTGAAGTTGAACTAGATGCATTTTGCTTTATGTTATGGCTACAAGCTTGTGGAGGCCAGGAAGTGGAATGTAGTGGTTAGTATAGCAATGGCCTCCATAGACTCATGTGTTTGAATGTTGGCCCATAGGGAGTGGCACTATAAGGAGGCGTGGTCTTATTGGAGTAGGTGTGGTCTTGTTGGAGGAACTGTGTCACTGTGGAGGTGGGCTTTAAGGTCTTATATATGCTCAAGCTTTACCCAGTACCTAGAGGGGCTCACAGTCCCCTTCTGCTGCCTTTGGATCAAGATTTAGAACTCTTGGCTCCTCTAGCACCATGTCTGCCCATATGCTTCCTACCATGATAATAATGGACTAAACCTCTGAAACTGTAAGCCAGCTCCAATTAAATGTTTATCTTTATAAGAGTTATTGTGATCATAATGTCTCTTCACAGCAATGGAAACCCTAACTAAGACAAACATATTTAACATTTTAATACATTTCTTTTTTTTATAAGTACTTTATTTTTTTTCTTCAAGTTACATTTCTTGATACAAGTTTTTGTTATGCTGCTCAGACTAGTCTTGAATACATGAGCTTAAGTAATGCTCCTTCTTCTTTGTATAGCTGTTCCTCCCATATAGCTGCTGTTATAGATATGGGGCCCCATGTTCAGCATCATAATGTCATTGTCACTCACAAAATATGTGTAAGAATGGAAAAGGCTAATAAAACAGTGAGAACAGAAGGCAATGGGTCTACTGTAGTAGAAATAAGGAATGAGAAGGAGTGACCAGTGACGTTGTTAGAATGGATCACTATTGTGGGGACACTACTTCTTAAGACGTATAGCTCTGAGACAGGTTTGACATAGAATAAAGAATAGGCCTAACTGATAGATTAATGTGTTTGTGTTCACCATTTTCTCATACACCTACTACAAAGGCCTCCAAGAAGGAGACACAGGACCCAGGCCAGAGCATTTATGTACACACCATGCAAATGATCTATGGCAATCAAGAGACCTCAGAAGGCAAGAAGACACTGACATTTCTATATCCTGTCAGTTTTGACATACGATATTTAATCCATTACTTTAAATGCATTCTTAGATTATTTTTCTAAGTGAAAAATGCTGTAGTCAATTCAATTGATGTACTTTTCTTAACTTTAACTGTGTAAAGAATTCTACATTTCTAACTTGTGATTCTTTTTTTCTCAGTCCTAAACATTCAGAAAACCAAATATAAATTAATTTGTTGAGCACTTGCTAGATTCTAAAGTCCATCCTCACTGTTCAGATACAACATGGAACAAAACAGTTTTTTAACCTCATATAGTGTACATTCTTGTTAGTGAAATAAAGAAGAAGGAAAGAAAAATTGCTAACCAGGTAATTGTAAAATGTATCTAATCCCAGGTCTAAGTGGAGGGCAGGATACGATGTCTCTTTGAGGCTTGTCTAGGAATTACATAATGTTTGCTTAGGGAGAGAACTGCAGTCAAATAAAAACACGTTTAGGACTTTACATAGGAAAACATGGTACATGTGAAAAATCAGGCTAAGTGATCTCTCTTTGGGATCAACATTCTTGAGGGAGGAGTGACAAGATTAAGAAGAATCACAAGATGTTATTCCTGAACATTCCTGAGCTCTCTAACTCATGAGGTAGTGTGATGCTCTATATTTGAGCTTCTGAAATATCTATTGGCTTCACAGTGGAAGAGATAACTTCCTCTCTCTACACACTTGTATATATTTCCTCTTTTATTGAAACATTTCCTCCTACAGGGAAGCTACCTAAGCAGAAAATTAAACAACTCAAAATAACTTCAGGAAGTCTCTGAAACTGACAAGACTCATTATAGCCTTCCCTAACAGAGTAAGCAATAAAAGCTGAGAGTATATCTCACACAAAACTAAATGGCAAATGAGACTGTGAGACCAGACAAACTGCCTAGAAGGAGCAAAAACCAAATGAACTGCCCAGAAGAGGTTTAGACAAGCAAGTCACTTGGAAGAGCCACTCTGCAACCTGTTGAGCTGTTGCCTGGAGGGTGTGCAGTATCCTTCCAGGTGCCTAATTTTCATGATCTGTCACCCATGCTTGGGTGAGCTTTGATGATGCAGCTGTCTCTGAGTCATTTATGCTCCTGGAAGTAACCCTTCACCCATATTCCTGTAAGTAACCCTAATAAAAATTGTGGAATTCAATCATGGTTCACCAAGTTGTATTTTGATGGTATTCATAGTTTGGACCATCCTGGGCTTTCTGTCTGGGTCAAGAAGACATGTGTGTTGAGTGTTCCCAGAAAGAGTTTTGTCCCATAACAACAATGTTCAATAATAAGAGTTCTTAATTTTCAATGCAGGCTTAATCACTTAAATCACAGTGTCAACTTAAATGACTCTCAATGGAGGAATGTAGAAAGAAATGTACTATGTACACACCATGGAATTCTATGTAGCCATAAAGAAGAACTAAATTATTTCATTTGCAGGAAAATGAATGAAACCAGGGATCATATTAATCGAACATAAGACACATTCAGAAAGATAAAATATTGCATTTTTTCTCTAAGTTGTGGATCATGAATTTTATATAGCTACATAAAATAATCTGTTCACATATGAAATGAAAATAGAAACAAAACTGTCTAGGGAGGCAAGGGGTACTAAAGGTATGGGTAAGGAAGGCAAAGGGGAAGGGGAGAGAACGTTGGGAGAAACATGGATACAGACATACACTTGAAAGAGAATATCTTGTGAAACCAAGTACAATGTGTAATGAATGTACACCAAAGGAGATAAATTGTGTTCAGAACACCCAACTTAAAATGTAAGAAGGAGATCTATGTGAAAATATCCAATAAGCAGCTGGATATATGAGTTTGAAGCTAAAAATGGCATGGTCAGAAACTTTCTTTGGCTTGAGATTGTATGGCAGAAACTATTGGTTGCCCACTTAAATCTATCATCTCAAATAACTCCTGTATCTCTCAGGCCTCTTGATGGAGCAGAGTGGTCATTTAGCTACTCCATTACCAATGGATCCTGTGAAAGGACTTGTATAGAAACAAGACACTCCAACAGCACTTTCTCAGCACAAAGGAGATTTATTTGCCCCAGAGGGACAAAGGGCAAGGAATCAAAGACAAAGTTGGGAGATAGAGGAGGAGGGAAAGGGGGAAAGGAACAAGGGAGAGGGGAACAGGGATATTTTCCCTGGAAGGACAGAGAACTGACTCTGGATAGAGAGGAGACAGACATGTCCCATAGGAAAATGGTAGTTTATAAGGTAAAAGGGGAAACCCCATGTTAGGATGAGGTGTGTAGTTTTGAGTGAGCATGTTAATTAGGGCAGCCAAAGGGGACTTTTGGTTGCTGGACTTCAATACTTTGATATCTGGATCTTGGTGGTCAGCCTCAGAAGGAGGAATTGGCCAAATAAGGGTATAGGCCTTGAGGGCTAGCTTTAGGAATGCAATTTAATGGGTTTTTAGCAAGGACAAAGGAATAGGGGAAGGGAAGGCCTGCCAGGGTCATGTTTGCCATGGTTGGGCTGGCTAAAGCCTCTTCACCATGCATATGTTTGGATTATTTGGTTTCCATGGTACTTGATTAAAGATTAGTTCCCACTTCTGAACTTCCACTTTCACTTTCCTTCCCTTAAGATCCCACAGCAACCCAGCTTGCCAGAGTGGACACTAGTGGCATGAGAGGGACAGAGGGACTGAGATGCAACCTGATACTGAGACTGACTCTGAGGGACTAGGCAGTAGAACTAACTGCTTTTCATCTTAGAGCACGCGGAGCTTGACTCTGTGGCATGACTGGGAACAACTGTTCTAATTTCTAAGCCATTTCTTTTCTCATTTGAGCTTAGATTTCACTCTAAACTAGAGAGGCAGTGATGTCATGAGAATGAAACCAGGCAGAGTATACAGAGGAGGACCTGTAGGAAAAGGACGATTGTGATAGGCCCTTGCCAAATACCAGCAGTGAAACACACAGCTCTGAATCTTGGAAAAAAGTGAGAAGATTCAACAGTTTAGTGTAAGGAGCCTTCCTGTAAACCCTAGCAAGAGGCTGTGCAGAATATGTGGGCCTGGTCAGTAGTATCAAGTGATGCCAATAAGAGTAAGAGAAAATCTAGAAAATTTCATGTTTTGAGGTCATTGATGTCTTGGGAAAGAGCAGGTTAAGTGGGGGTATAAAGGGAAAAGATAGCAAAACACGAACACAAAGAAACTGCAGAACCAGGATTATGCATTGTTACGAAGTTTACTGTTGGTGCGTTAGAGACTACCAGCAAACATCTCCTAGGTGCTTATTGATACTACATAATGCTCCAGATATTTCATACATAATGCCCCATTCAGTCTTCACAACTGTGCTAAGTTAGCATGCCTAGGCACACATCTCAAGTAGAAAACCAAGGCAAAAAGACAGGGAATAATTATTTCAAGACCTGCAGGATTTACCATTCTCTTGGTCATTTGTGCTACAGCCTCTCCTCAGGCAACCAGGGAAGTTTGCACATGCACATTTTTCTGTATATAAAACTCTGGGATGCATACTACTTTAAATATTGCTGCCATTAATGTCTCCAAAATATGTGTACATTGTATATATTGTTCTCTAAAATAAAATATTGAACATTATATATATTTAAAATGTTTGGCTCCATGGTAAAACCGATTCTCTCAACTTAACTGAGGCCCAGAACCTATTTGCCGTCTTCTCTTGAGTTCTTAACAAACAAACAAACAAGGACGACTCCAGATGTTCTGCAATGACAAGAGTGAGCATCATTTGTCAGCTCCACCATGCAACAAGGAATTCATCTGTGGGTCTACTTGAAGCTAGCTGCTTTGGGTGCTATTGTTAAACATGGTTGTAGTGGTGCCTCAGAAGGATCTAGAAAAGTTAGAGACTGTGGATTATTATAATATCTACACACACATTCTTGGGTTATTTCTTTTGAGTAATGTTCATTTCTTGAGGGGAATATGGTAAGAGTGGAGTGATTGGATCCCTTCAGGCATGTGCTTCTGCCGGTATGTTGATTGGGATGCTAGGCTATTAAAATAAGAACAGGAGAGTGAGTTAGAAAATTGAAGCTATAGACCAGGATGGGCAAGAATGTAAGGATACGTTTGAAGAGGATGACATCTTTACTACCTGCTTTACTCCAGGAATCCACGTCCAAGGCAACATAAGACCCTAAAGGGCTCTGTATAATGTATCTATCTACAAGCAGCTGGGTGACATTAAATTAATAGGCCGAGAATAAGAATGGAGTCAAATAATTATAGAGTCTGAGTTTGCATCCTCAAAACTGAAACAGTTTAAGGTATTGGCCCACGTGCCTCATTTCCAACTTACTTATGGATGTCTGAGGGCACCTGACAGGAAGCTAAAAGGCAGTAGGCAAGTATAGGATATGCTGAGAGCCTTGCTTGGTTCGGGCTGAACACAGGCCTTTTAAAGTACTATAATAATGGAAACCCTGGAAGATAAATGTAAACCTAGGCTCTAAGGCAATCTGGGATGACAGACAGGTGTCAGGATTGGAAGTTCTTAGTGAAGGAAGAGGCTGATCTAACCAAATGACATGGAGGGGTCACAGAAATTGTTGGCACTGGCCTTTCTCTGTGACCTTAATGTCTAATGTGGTTGATTCAACAGACTAACAGCTGGACAACTGTGGAAGATATACAGTCTGGTATGCCTGTTTTCTTGATCTAAAATGGAATGGTGACTGCCTCTTTAGAAAATTAATTTATTCCATGCATGACATGAATCTTACCGCTCTTTTCTGTGTGTGCTAACACTGAGTGAATCTATAATGATTACATTAGATGGTAATGGTCAATAATGAGAAAGGAGATTTAAGGTAGTTTGACTTTCAGGTATTTCTACAGTAATGAACCTAGAAATTATTATTATTTATGTTTCTTCGTTGGTGATAACTCTTGCCTACTTTTTATTCTCTTTGAGTGACTCAGAACACTGTATGTCAAACATCTTACTTGTCAAGCCTTTAATTTTATATTTAGTATGTGATTGTTTTAATGTTCTAGTTTAAAATTTAGAGCAATCAAACTATTTGCTTATGTATGAGTTTGTGTTGTGTATGTGTTTTTGTGTGCACATGTTCATATGTCTGAGGGCATACATATATACATGTGCATGTGTGTATGAGTCCACATGTAGTTGTGTGGACATGCCCATTTGTTTACACATGTACATGGAACCAGAAGTTGATGTCCAGCATTTTACTTTATCAATTTCCATTTTTATTCATGGATGCAGGATCACATGCCGCACCTGGAGCTTGCTGAATCCAGCTATGTTAGCCATCCAGCCTGACTCATGGATCCAGTTTGTGCTTCCTAAGTGCTGTAACAGCAGGTACCCACTATGCCTGCCCAGCTTTTATGTTGGTTTTGGAGATCTCATTTCTGGTTCTCCTGCTTTTATGGTAAACATCTGTTGAGCCACATCCTCAGGTCTGTAATCAAATTTGATTTGGAAAAGTTTCCTTTTCAAATGATCACTTTTAATTTTGATATTATGTTGTCCTAGTTACTTTTCTAATGGGGTGATAAGACACCATGACCAAGGCAAGCTTATAAAGAATGTATTAATTTGAAGTTTACAGTTTCATAATGTTAGAGTCCATGATCCTCATGGTGGGAGCATGGGAACACGCAAGCAGGCATGGTGCTGGATCAGGAGCTGAGAGCTTACATCTTGATCACTAAGGTGAGAGGGGGGGAGGGAGGGAGAGAGAGAGAGAGACTGAGTGGGAGTCTTTTGAAACTTCAAAGCCCACTCTAAAGGCATACCCTCTCTAACAAGCCATACCTCCTAATCCTTTACAAAGTGTTCCACCAATTTGGGACCAAGTATTCAAACACATGAATCCATGGGGGGGTCAATCTCATTCATCACCACATATGTATAATGTTCAATATTTTCCTTTTTAAGAACACTAACCCCTAGTGTTTGGAAACAAATAGAAACAGGTTGTGTCATTGTTTCAAATCTGGAAAAGATAATTGAACAGTGAGGCATTCATATTGATAATTATCGTGTGTGTGTGTGTGTGTGTGTGTGTGTGTGTGTGTGTGTGTGTGTG